>VZTG01002421.1:354930-520416 GCA_013397845.1 Melanocharis versteri
AAAAAAACCCCCCAGTGCAATAAGACTAACAGAGAAACAGCCCTGAAGCTCTGCAAGATGGTGAGCCACCGCCCTTGCACGGTGCCTGCACACTGCCGAGCACACTGTGGTCCTGGCACCTGCCTGCCTTTCTTCCTGAAGTGGTAATGCAAACGTACTAATACAAGGTGCTACCAAAGGCCAAGCAATCCCAGCAGCTCTGCTCTCCTACAGGACACTGAATACAGAAAGCACATCAGATGTGTTTTTTCTGTCCTTCACCAAGGCTTAGGCATCAAGCAACGTACGTCAGATAAGCCAAAATTACAGTGAAGGGAATGGTACCTACCTCAGTCCTGATACGTCCTCTTTCCTCCTCCCAGCACCAGTCCAGGTAATTAACAGTGTGACTGACACTGAGACACTCCTCTCCAACTTCACACAGATTTTGGGTGTCTTTTGAGAGGTTATTATAGCCAAAGGCTCTGGCAATGTCATTCACAGTAGCTACTCACTAGAGTGGGCATATGGTGTGACTCTTGGGGACGGTTCTGTGCAGGGCAGGGAGCTGGACTCAATAATTCTTGTGGGTCCCTTCCAACTCAGCATATTCTGTGATTCTGTAGTTGGGGATTTAAAGTGAAATTACCTCACCAATCCAACATGATTCCAGAGCCCCCCTGCACTGTGTAGCTGGCTTTGCAGTTCTGGGGGGTGGAGCAGTCCCAGTGTCTTGTTTCTGAACAACTCTGCTCTGTGTGCAGTTCTGACAGACAAAGAGGCTGAACTGCCATTCTATTTCACCTGGATTTGCTGTGTCCTAATTTTTTCTACAGGATACACAAGGTTTTTTTTCAAACTAATTGCATCTGCAAAACACGTTCTTTAAGCTTGTAGATGTGATGGAAATAACTTTTGTGCGTCAACAGTTCTGTTAGGCGGAGTCATCCATTGTCAGTGACAGACAACTCTTGTATTAAATCAGAGTACACGATTTTACAGAGGACCAAGCAGAACAGAGACCAAGCACTTCCTTTACTGATTTATAAAAATGTACATTTTGGGCTTGCAGAAAATAAAAATAAATCTTCCCTGAAATTCAAATAGAGATGATTTCTCAGGAGACAGTAATATTTAAAAGAAAAACCAACTAGACTGAGAACAAAACCAAGTATTTTCATTGTAGCATTGACTTGAAAAATCAGTATCTCTCTCTAAAACCCTTCTTGAAAGAGACTAAGCCATGCTGGCAGGGCAAGGAGTTGCCAAATGCCCTCAGCTGGAGGAGGCTTCATTGCAGGGATACTTTCAGCTGGTGCAGGGTTGAATCCAGCATCAGTGGATTCTCTCTGCAATCCCCAGGGTAAGGGGAGCACGGGACGTGAGACGGGGTGCAGCTGGGAGGAACACGATCACTCTTGGGCTCGCTTTGTTTGTCATTGGGGGCCAGATGGCAGAGTTTAAAGGAACTCAAAGCCTAATATTACCTCAAGCTGCTTTTAAATTCTCCATGAGGGTTTGCATAGGGTTGACTCCTAAGCCAAGAAGCCAGCCACTAGTTCTTTGTTAACATCATCCTCAGCTGCAGACTCTGGCCAGAGTGGAAACTCCATAGCAGAGAGTATATTTGTGCAGCACACTGGTCAGTCAGGCTTGAACAGAAGGGAAAAATCCAAGTTCTCATAACTTGACTGATGTCCCTCACGAAGTCAGAAGCAGACTTGTTCCTCATCTTTCTTAATTCTCTTTTATATTTTCAGCCACAGCGTCTTTTCCTTACACAGCTTCTAAAGTCACTGCAAGCAGCTGGAATAAACCAAGCCTTTTCAGAGCTGCAGTCACAGAAGGCTGAATTTTATTTCCTTTCAGTCATGGAAAAATATTCAGGATCATCAGAGCCAACTCCAAACAGAAAAAAAAGTGAGAGTCACCTTTGCAGTGAGGCGGTTTAGGTTTATTTCGCTTATTTTGAGGATTAGAGAAAGCAAATAATTTCCAGCTCAAATATGCTGCAGTTATTGCCATAGAATTTTAATGCTAATATCAACATGTCTTCTTAATTTTATTTTACTTTTTTTTTTAAAGGGGGTCCTGAACTTAAAAACCTACGAAAGATGGGGAGTAACTGGAGTTTTCATTCAGACATTTTAATGAACTAATGGATGTTATACACCAAGGATACAGAGAGCGAGTTAAGGGAGGGGGCGAGGATGTGGCAGGGAGCAGGAAAGCTGTGCTGTCTTTTATCTTTTATCCCAAAGGACAATGTTGTCTCCTGGGCTGAGATGCAGAAATACATTCCCATAACTGGCTGGACAAATAGGAAGGGGTTCTGGCCCCCAATGCTTGGGCTGAAGAGTTGATGATGGCAGTGTGGGGTGTGGGTAAAGTGGGAAGAAACACTGTGGAACTGCTGTGAATGTGAATTTTACCTACAGAGCAAAGACAGGTCTCTCTCTCTGTGTGGATGTAGAGGCTCAAGTCACCTTTTTGACCTAACCTTTCCACATTAAAGTTCATCATTGCCCCTGTGCATGATCCTGCATTCTGCTAAGAAGAGACAGGAAACCTAGAACCTATTTGCTTTGTGCCTGTTGAGGATTGTCAGGGAGGGATCCATTTACCAGTGCCTATAAGAAGTGAGATTGCATGAAATGGGTCCTTGGTGCAGCAGGAAGAAGTGCCACGCCATGCACACTTCCAGCAGGAAATTCTGGGTGGCCAGGTATGGGTAATCATGTTTGACTATGGTCAGCCTGTGCTGGACCTGTAACAGCAATGTAAAGGATCAGAGTACCACAAACATAAATTTTTGTTCTCTGTACAGCATATCCACATACCCATAGGTTTCCTCTGCAAACAAATGAAAATCCTGTGACTACCAGGTCACCGTAATACAGAGTCCCTTCTGCTTTCTGCTTGATCCCTTCTGTCACCTTGAAGATTTCAGCTAGCAGAGATGACATATTTGCCCTTCCTTCCGCACAGCAGCTTGGGAACACAGCTCATTCTCAGCACTGCATTAAATCAGAAGCAAACATGGGCACTGGGAACAAGTATCCCAGAAGTTGAAGATGGAACTAACACTCTCCATCAATGGAGAAAACATTTCAGTCAAATTTTCAGAGAGCTGTCTTTCTGTGCTTTCTGGGCTCTACTTCCCCCAGAAAAGCAGGGGGCAGGAAAAGGAGCTTATATCTCTTGGGAAATGAGAGAGCAGCCCCATGGACACAATCTCAAGAGAGAACAAAGAACAAGGGGCAGAAGAGAGGAGACCTATAAAATATAATCCTCCCAAGTGGGACTCATGGGGGCCATTTATTCCACAGAGTGATATTTACTGCCTTCCCACAATGTTTGCACTAACTGGCAGCTCTGGCTAGCTAGACTGCTGTGTCAACATCTGCAGGTGTGAGCATGTGCCTATGTGCAGGGAAAGAGAAACAGGAGAGAGAAAAAAAAATAAAAGGAAAAATGGTTTTGCTTTTTGCCTTTTTCTGTGTGCTTTTTACCTTCTGCAGAGTAGAAACCTTTCTGTGCTGATACCAGGAGGAGATTCCTAATGATTAATTGATTTTGCTGTCAAATGCAGCAAGTATGTGCATGAACCATGCATATGCGAGGGGCACTGGCTATTTTTTTCCTAACAGTAAAACTTTTATTTTACTCCCCTGATTCCAACAACCTGCAAAACCCACATGCACAAACAAGGAGAGGAAGAGAAGCAAACAACAAAAAAAAAGTGTAAAAAACCTTGAGACATCAGGAACACAGCTTACCCCGTAATTCTGGGGAAAGACAAAATTTGTTTTGACCTTTAGAGGTTTTCAGGCTTGAGTGAAATGCAAAAGCTGATAGAACCTTGCAAAGCTTCACTGCTGCCTGATTACAGCTTCTCCTGTGCACTTTTCTCAGCAGTGTTTCTCATCTCACACTGCCTCACACACGTCCTTGCAGAAGCACAATATTTCTTCATCTGGGACTGCAGAAAATGCTTCAGGTTCAAAATCCTCCATTGTTACCTCCAGCCATGCCATGAACAACATTCTCTTCATCACATGAACTCAAATACACTATTAAGACCAGCAGTAGCCTACTGCAAAAAACCTAACAGGTTTTCTGCTCTGCTTTCCTTCAGAAAAATGAAGCTCCAGTTCATCTTTGCAGATATCCCTGAGGAGCCAACCTCGTCTCATTTTTGTTGATGATCACAAGCACCTTAAAACTCTGGTTTCCCAGCAATCATATAATGATCCTCATGACATCTGTGGCAGGCAGAGTGGAGCTAAGTGATCATTCCTGGAAAGCCAGTTGCTAAATCCCAAAACAGACCTTGAACATGTAGGTGCTCGTAGCAGTCATAAAACCTCCACCTGGCTTCTGCTCTAAAGCCACTTGGCACCTATGGTGATTCTCTTGGTGATCTTTATGCTCACATATTATTGAAACACCTGTATTACTGCAAGTAAGCACATGTATAACCATTTAAAACTGGCAGATGTTCAGAGCTTCCTTCACAGATACACTCTCGCTTAATCTGCATGCAAGATACTCCCCCTCTGCCTCACCTTCTGAGTGTCAGAGGCAGTGCTCTAAACCTTTCCATGTTCCTTATTAAAGACCATCTCCTAAGGATCCCCATCCAGTGGTGCCTTGACACACTTGAAGGGTAGGGCCATGCAAACCTCACAAAGTTCAACAAGGCCGAGTGCAAGGTGCTGCAGCTAGGCTGGGAAAACCCCAGGCACAAATACAGGCAGAATACAGAGAATGCATCGAGAGCAGCCCTGAGCAGAAAGACTCAGTCCTGGTGGACAAGAAGCTCACCCTGACTGGCAACATGCTCGTGTGGCCCAGAAATCCAACAGTATCCTGGGCTGCACCCAAAGAAACATGGCCAGCAGGACGAGGGAGGGGATTCTCCTGCTCTGTCACTCTGATATTCTCTCACGAGACCCAGTCTGGAGAACTGTGTCCCACTCCGAGGCCCTCAACATAAGGAGGATACGAACACGTTAAAGCGAGTCCAGAGGAGGGAAACAAAAGATGGTCAAAGGGCTGGAGCACCTCTCCTATGAAGACAGGCTGAGACAGTTGGGGCTGTTGAGCCTGGAAAGAAAAGGCTACAGCAAGACCTTATAGCAGCTTGCCACTACCTGAAGGGGGCCAGATTAGATGTTGGAAAGAAGTTCTTTACTGTGAGGGTGGTGAGGCACTGGAACAGGTTCGGATGCCCCATCCCCCAAAGTGTTCAAGGCCGGGTTGTATGGGGCTTTGAACAACCTGCTCTAATGGAAGGTGTCCCTGCCCATGTCAGGGGGACTGAAACAGGATGATCTTTGAGGTCTCCTTCCAACCCAAACCATTCTATGATTCTATGATCATCCCTACCCTCTCCTGACCAGACAATCTGAGTGTTCAAAAGCATACTCACTTAAGGAATAACTGGATGTTACATGCATTCACATTTTGGTCCGGCATCCAATACTTAATATGAATAAAACTTGTTCCCCCAACTCAAGAAAGTTGAATCTGTTTTATTTTACATGAGGACATTGCTATTTCCAAGGGTAGAAACAGGGATATAACAAAAGAGAAAGAAAAAAAAAATAGACCTTTTTTCCTCTGACAATTCCAGTTTCTACATTTAGATTTATCATTCAATAATGGAAAAGAAGCATTTCACATGACATTTTTGTGATGTTAAATTTGTTAAAAGGAAAATTTTATAATAGAGCTAACCCTAAGTAGATGGAGTTTTGTCATAAAAATAAGAGGAAAAAAAAAAGGCTTGGGAAATTGTCCTATTTTTTCTAAGGGCACTAAAAAAAAATCCCAATTCCTATAGAAGTAGCAGACAAAGACTAAATAACCTCAGATCTGTTAAAAATTGACATATGCTAACTTCCTAAGTGTCCTAAGTGTATCATTATTGTAGATGATACTTCTATTTTTCTAGAAATTGGATGCCATGTTCCAGACTCATTTCAACTTCTTATGTGCAAAGTTTGGAGGAGCGTGAATCCAGAACAGAAGTTAATCCCCAATTACCTTCCAGCCCCTTCAAGCAGAACCTCACTGTCTCATTTTACTGGTTGAAACTCTTATGCATTTTTACAGTCCCCAGCATCCTAGACTCAATAACATGTATATGTTTGCAACCCTTCTTCTGATTTAAGAGAATGTTACAAATCCCCATTTCACAAACAGCAAGATAAGGTTCCAAAAGAGTAAAGAAGTCATCCCAGAACCAACAAAGACGATACGGACCCAGGTCTTCCAAATCTCAGTTTGTTCCCTAACCACCATATTATCCCAGCCCACACTGTGCAAAGTCTGGTATAGGCACACCCCTACTCCAGATGGGCAGTGATAGCAGCTACCTGAATATTTAGTATTTCTTCCTTGATGAGAGGATGTTCATCCAAATTTGAGGGAGTGGGGGAAGAAGAGGAGAATGAAGGGGAGAACCTTCTTCTCTAAAATTTTATATGAGTCACAGTGCAGAGGCAATGGATCAGGCTAGAGAGGAACAAAAGGTTTTCAATGAAGAGATGATGTCTAAAGACAGAAGTGCCTTGGGGTGTAGGGTTCCAGTGCTGTAGGGTTCAGGCTTTTTGGCTTTTCCTGCAAATATACTGCCCAATGGAGACAGGTTTTCATTGTGGAAAACCTTTATGGAACTCTCAGAGTGGATAATTCCACTTTGGGAAAAAAAAGAGGGAGGAGAAGGAAAACAAGCCAGCTTCTCTGCTCTCAGCTGATGTTTCAGCTTCTAAGCATTTGCACTTGAAAGTCTTTGAGCACCTTTGAAGTTAGATGTGAGAGATTTTCAGACCGCTTTCTCTACCGATGCTCTGAGGACCCCAAATTTTACAAGGTGGTTTCTAAAATAAATTTGTCTCCATAGCATCCTCAGTTCACCTCACAGAGGTATATAACCACCCAATCCCTACAATCCTTCCTGCAATAATCCTCTCCCAAAAACTCGTACGTATCCAACTTCCAGAATTCAGGTACTCTATGCAGAAAGTCCTTTTCATCCTAGAAGTCATTGGAGGTAAACGTGCATTACCCTGCACTTCAGAAGTTTTGAATTTGGTCTTTGGGATAAACTTTACTCTCTCTAATGAGTTACAAAAACACGCAGACCATGATGTCTGGCTACAGAATGGTGGACACTAAGAGCCCTAAAGGATGCAAAATCAGTATGAGTGGTATTCAAGGAATAAAACTCAGTCATCAAGATCTAGAGCTGGCCCCTATATAGATAAATCTGACACAGATTTAAAATACCTCATGATAAGGAATAATTTTTTCCCTGGCCATGTGGCATTCAACACAGTGAGTTACTGAAGTGCCAGTTCCGTGCATTGAGCAATCCCACAGCAGTCAGTGTCTGTTGCTCCCTCACATGCACACTCTTCTTTCTCTTCAACAGGGCAACACACTAGCCTGGTTACACAACACAAGCCTTCTATTTTTCCCTTCTTCAAGGCCCCATACTCTATTTTGCACCACAGTCAAAGAGCAAAACAAACAAGAAAGCCAAGAGGACAGGGCAGCTATAAAATTATCCCACAGCCTCAAAAATTTCAGCCACAGTCTTTGAGTCTCTGGTCTCCTGCAGCAGAGCAAATTCCATATGCCCTCCCAGTGCTGCAGGGAGGAGTATTAACCTATTGGCAGGTATAGCCCACAGTTTCTTTTGCAGAACCCAGCTGCGCTGAATAAATAAATCACCTGCGGCCATTTATGTGCAAATAACCTGTGCCAAGGGGCCGTTTGGAAGAAAAGCTTCGATCCGTGTTCACAGCAGCTCTGGCGTAAAGGGAGCAAATAAACACGCGTGCTGTCCTCCCCGTTCTCTCCGCTCCCACAGCGCTTTTGTAACACAGCTCTTTGCCTTGCTGTGTTAAGGCTGAGAAGCAGCATTTTGCATTAAGTAGTCGACTGTTACAGAAGAGAAAGAGCCACAAAGTGCACTTAACAAAACCCACCCTCTAACTCCAGAGCTGGGATGTTAAAACCGGAGAAGAGTGAATGTGCCTCATTTCCCCTTCTGTAACCAATTCCCTTGACAGGCCCCATTAAAAAGCCAACCAGTTCTGGCACTCCCACTCTCAGAGGAGCCCTGCGACACAGTTATTAAATAAAGTACACTGGCTTTAACTGTGGATGGGGATTGCTTAACATAAGTGCAGCACTTAGAGATTAAGCAGAAGAGGAGACATGGAGGGTTTCAGCCTCTGGATTCTTTCACGATGGGCACCCACTCTCCTCCACTGCTGAAATCAAAGTCCTTCACAGCTCCAGGCTTTTCTCATTTTCTTTCAAGTCTTGACTCTGAACAAGCTAAATTCAAAATAATTAGACCACCAGTCTCAGGAATTTCACTCCCTGCAAGTCTTACAAGTGTGCTCACGCTATCCACTATAAACGCAGAGATCCTATGCACACACATGTCCTCCCAAGCAGTTTTGTTGCTTTGTGGTTTGTTTTTTTTTTCCCCAAAAGCTGACTGGATAGCAAAAAAAACCACCCACTTTCCATAAATAATTTTTTTAAGTTTTAAAACCACTTGTGCTTTGGCTGTGCTTATGCCCCTGGTGTGACTACTTTCCACGAATATTCTGGTGGGCAAACTCTCAACAAGTTAATTCCTGGAAACATGAATTACCAGAGGACGTGCAACAGAAAGCTAATTCCAGAGCCCACAGGTAGCTGCTCTGGCCATTTGCTCCCCCAATTTTACTCCCTGAGAGGGATGGCATGAAAGGTACCCTGAGAGGTCCTTTCATATCCATAAAGTAGATTTTGTTTTGGACCAAGAGTTATACAGACATTGCCTAGGGAGTTTCAAATCAAGAGAATCATCCCAGCAGATTTCAAGTTGTTTCTGACTATTTCCAACTGTGTACTTGTCAAGTTCAGTGATATCCACTCCCCACATCCACCAGACAATCACCACCCATGAGAAGTGCCAAACACTTCTGATGGACCTGGATCCCTTCCTGACTGGGAAGTTGTTCTGTGTTCTCCTGCTGCGGCCGTGCTGCTGAACAAAGCGCGGTCAAACTCCACCCTGCCTGAGCAGCAACCCAGCAGCCCCTGACTTGGACTTCTGTTCATTCCTCACCCAGTGCAGAGCAGCCACCTTCCTTCCCTTCACCCCCAACCAAACTACATGGCTGCAAGGGGCGGACAAAAGTAGAGGAAATAACTTCCTTTGCAAAAGCTGAAGGGTCTGCATCTGCCCTACCCTCAAACACTGCCTGCCAAGCCAGACCACCAGCACCACAGCTTGCTCAAGCCTGCAGTTCCCCCGCTGCTCTAAGCACATGTGTATGGGGCCAGGGCTCCCTCCACGATGGTACACTTAACAAACTTGGAAGGGGCCAGGCAATGGGAGATGTGTTTCCCCTCCTCCCTTCTCCAAGGCACATACCTCACTCCACTTGCACTCATAAATTTATCAGGTAGCTCAAAAAACTGCAGCATGAACGGGGAATAAGGACAATGGTATCTCTAAAATATTTTCCTCAGCTGATCCCATATCCCTACCAGTATTCCCCCAGGCAGAAAGTTTTTCAATGTAAAATAAGCATGGTTAAAAAAAAAAACAAAAAACAACAAACCAAAACATAAAAGTAAAAAACCTCACTCTTAACAAAGTATTTTCAAACCTTATCAACATCAGAGTTGATATTTATTACAAGCTCCCCCCCGCCCTCTTTTTTTTTTTTAAATGCTCAATAACGAATAAGTGGAGTAGACTGAAAAAAACCCAAAACTAGATGTCCCAATTCTGTATGGGATTAACTAGCAACAAACCCCTGGAGGGCAGCATGTGATCCAGTCGGGCTCCACTGACTCATTCCCAGCCTAAGCAAGCATTACAGAAGCCACAGAAAATTGGGCTCTGCTCTCTGTTACAAAGGGAGCTGCATGACTTCCCCAGCTCCCAGAAGCTGCTAAAATTCTGCCAAGAGAGTGTCTTCCTAATTTGCATTATCTTAGCCATTTACAATTCATCCAAACAGAGCTGGCAATTAGTGGTTGTTGGTAAACTCTGCAGTGAGCTCCAATCAGCGCTTTGCTGCTCTGGTGCTCTCTATTTACAAATTCTTGCAGTTATGGGCATATTAGAGAACCAGTTTTGACAGTTTCTGTCCCATGAAGTTACAGTTTTCCCCAATTACAGCAGATAATGAGAAGACCAAGCTCACTAAAACACACAGTCCTGTGACCTGAGGACTCCTATGCCCAATTTGTGGAAGAACAGCGAACATCATGGTATGTATATTGAGTGAATAGGTGCAGAGCCACCAAACTGACTGAGCTGAGGCAAGGGAAGATACAGTATTTCTGAGGAAAACTAAACTGCCTCTTTACTATGGGTGGAAAACAACCCATCTTGAAGCATCATAGGATCATCTAATCCTTACCAGGACCAGCCTATGGCAGCTAGGGAGAATTATCAATAGCTTCTCTTCCAAGCCCTGAAGCCCAAGTAGTTGGGAGGCAGCAGCAGGATACAATGCAAGGTGAGGAGAAGGGAGTGGGTGGGAGCCAGATGGGAACATCAGTTGTGAAGGGAGGGTTCTAATGGATGTCAAGACATAAATATAAATAGACAGGGCTCTTACGTTATCTAACCACTGCTCTCCTCAATGTGCATCGTCCTGCATGGTAGCCCTTTCATTCTGAAAGCCTCTCCTCCGTGTGTCCTGCCTTTTGAACAGGCTTCTTGCATCTATCTGCCTCATTTACTCCCCTTCTCAGTTCAGTTCCTCTCCTGGCAGCATCTCTTATTCTCCTCTGCCAACCATCCTGCAGTTTTTCTCCTTTTGATCTCATTTCTCTCCATCAAGTATTTAGGATTCCCATTGGTAGGAGACGGGCAGCATCACACTACAAAACAGCATTGCAGAGCCAGTTCAGATTTGCCAGTTCAGAGCACTACTGACTGAAGCAAGAGGCCCTGAAGAGGCTCTCACATACAGTTGCAGAGACATTTGCAGTCTTCTAGCTTGGATTAAATGGAGAAATGCTGTTTCTATATTCCTTTACTTGATAGAGAGTTTTTAAATTTTGTTGCCCCACAATATTGGTTAACATTGCTGCGTGCAAGCCACGAGCACATCTATCCCAAAAAGTGGCCAGTTCCCCAAAATATCTCCATTTGCACAGTGTCTTTCTGATGCTGAAGACTAATATTAGAGCGTTTAGATAAAAACTCTGGCTGGCTTTATTTTATTCACCCATGCTCTGTCCGAAACACATTGCATTTTGATCCCTGGCTACCTGCAAACAAAGACATTAAAAAATCAGGGAAGGAAGCCAGTTTGTCAAACAGTGACTCAAACTGGACACAGCTGAAATTACGGTTTTGTACAGAAAGCTGATGAGGAAACTGCACAAGGAACTGCATAAGACAGAGCAGCTGCTGGCAAGAACATTACTTTCTTCACACTCACAAATGGTTTGCGGGACCTCCAAGGCCATAGTTCATTATCCAGTGAAACG
This sequence comes from Melanocharis versteri, assembly GCA_013397845.1. Taxonomy (NCBI): domain Eukaryota; kingdom Metazoa; phylum Chordata; class Aves; order Passeriformes; family Melanocharitidae; genus Melanocharis; species Melanocharis versteri. Next base: position 366,439 of record VZTG01002421.1, read on the forward strand.
TTTCATCTATTTTCACCATGCTATGAAACAAATGGAGCAGAGAGGCATGGATCACAACGGAACCAGCACAGCAGAGCCATAGAACAAAAAATTCCAAAAACTCCCAACCTCCCGTGGCCTGGCTTCCCCTGTCCAATGTACATCTTAAAGATGAACCAACACAAGCACCACAGCTGAAGCCTGGAAAAAAAGGAGAAGACTTCTTATCTAAAATCCAATTCACCTAGAGCCACTGCTTAAGCAGACTGCCTAGAGGCCAGGCAATACAGAAGCTGCCCTGGTTGTGCTGTTGTAGCCAGAAAACACAGGGCTACATGGACGGGATGATACTCTACTGCCCACACTCTGCAATCCCCACAACCAGGAATTCAGACATGAGCTTTGTCAGTCACGAGAAGCACAGGGCTCCTGGAACTGCACCTGTCACCCCATGCTAACTTCGGGCCCATCTCCACTAACCATTCCCCAGAAACCGGACATGAAGCAGCAGGACAAAATCCAGCAGCATCCAACCTGCCAGAGAGATCAGAAAGTTAAGGGCCTTCAGTCTCCCCTGCTGAGCAGCAATTAATTTAAAGTCTGGAGGAAAATGAAAACTCCACCCTAATGGTCAACTGGCGCGTGAGAGAGAAAATGAGCCATTTCATGGTCCCTGTGGTTATCATCTGCCACAAAGCATAAGATTTGATTACCCCTATCTTAACACATAATTACAAATGGTCATAAAATTATGCAGGCTCTTTTTAAAATCCTTTTATAATAATTGACTTGATGACCTCCTGGGGCAACAAAGGCTGTAAGCAATGAAAGCCAGATTTATTCTGCATTAACATACCTGTGCCTTATAACTATAATATCTTACAAATAAAGAATCTTGTAAGGATATCCTCTTTGGAGTAACAGCACGAAGACATGGAAGAATGCCAAACAAGCTGCATAAATTCACCTGTGCACAAACTTAGTGGACAGTAAGTCATGGAAGCAGCAGTGTATAGCAAGAATTGCTGGAAAAGGATCGGGCACATTCATTTCCACAGGAAAAGTGTCAGACCAGACCTCTATAGCTTACCATCCTAACAGTGAAATAAAACTTCCATTTTGTCAATGAGAATATTAAGTGCACAGGCGTTACATGAATGTATTGTAAATCTTAAGATAAATTTTGTATTTCTGGCTAAGTTGCTGACTCTGATTCACATGTCCATTCCTTATTTCATCCATAAAACAGGGATTAGGAAAATTCCATTCCTCTGGAGCAGAGGTGTTAAACAACAGCCTACAGACTAAGTGATAGTGATAGAGCTGTTCATAGTGTACAGATGTGATGTGATTTGAGCTCCAGCTGCAGGGATTTTCCCTGCATCTTGTAGTGTTCGTAGCTAAAACATCCATACGTTTCTTCTGTAACCCCAACCTACAAGTTCCTGCCTCAGCATGGCTTTCCATGCACGTTCTGGAGATGCGATCAGAGTTCACAGAGAGCTAAGGCTGAGCTGCTCCTCATAGAAAGATTAAGCAAGGACTTGATAGGTTTTTCATCCTTGTCTCCCTCCTCCCTTTCTCAGAGCTTTCCAAAGAAGCAAGAGGCATATTTTGCTTTCTTCTTCCACTAGCCCAAACTGGCCTGTCCCTTCTCATGAAGTGGCTCCTCCTCACGTCAAGGCACCAAACAGGGAGAATTCAATCAAAAGCAAAATTCTGAAGGAACTCGGCAAGACAGGGCTGTCCTCAAACTACTGCAGGTAAAAGGTGTCAGGTCCACCTCTGCCCTATAGATCTACAGGCCTAAGTACAATGGCAGTAGCTGTAGCCACAATTGCAAGGGGTTCTTTTTACCAGCCAAAAGGCAGAGTGACACATTCTCAATAACTGAGCAGCAGCAGTATACAGAGCTATGGAGAGGAGATGAGAGAGTCAAAAAAAACCTTGGAAGTGACACTGCAGTCACAAAATGCTCTGATCAGACTCACTAGAAACAAAACACAACACAGGTGCCTTCTTGATGTTCCCTACCTGCCCCTCTCCCCCTCCATGAGACGTTGGTCTTACTAGGTGGCCAACAGCACTGCATAATGAAAGAAAGTAAGAAACATCCCAGCGTCACATTTTGAGACAAGACCACAGGCAGAAACGAAGCCCTCAAAGCCAGGAATGTGAAAGACACAAAGCAGCTCCTGTGCAAGTGCCACGAGATGATCACACAAGTCTGTTTTGACCTGAATAAATTGGTGACTCCAGGAAATTCTGAGGGATCTAGGGAAAAACCAGAGTTCTCAGTTCCCAAGCCTTCACTTGAACTATAGGAGAGAAATTACAAAAGAGAGGAAGTCTTCACAGTGACAAATAGAAAATCCCACAGACAAGGCAGATTTGTCAGGAGAGTAGCTGACTGGCCCCCAATCCTATCAGAGAGTTAATTCGCTTTGCCTTCCCCTTCAATTTGTGTTCCTAAGGAAACACCTATCACACGGTGAGTACAAAGTGTCCTGGTTTCACCTGACACCAGGTTCTCCCAGTTAACCAAAGCCCTCCAGGTTATGAAACCGCCCAAAGCAGGTCACTACATGACCAGCTCACGCAGCTGGATTGATCACAGATGTACTTCGGGAAGGGGCTTAGGGGTGGAGAGGGGAAAGGGGAAGGATAAACTTAAAGCAAGAAATGTAATTAAAGAAAGCTACTGCCAGCTCATTAAACTGTCCCTGGTTATTTTGTGGGGTGTGCTGGGTGCCAGCACAAGGCACTGAAGCAGAGGGAGGGTGCGCTACATGACTGCACTGACCCAGAGCGACTGGAGGTGAGAGGCAGAGCTTGTGTTTCTTTCCACAGAGAAGCAAGATAAGGAGAAGGAAAGTGTTTGACAATAATAATTTTCTACATTTTTGAAGAACTGAGAAAGTCTGCCTACTCAACAGCCATTTTCCACTGAGCTGTCTCCCTACTGTGAGGTTTCTATCTCATGCCTGACTGACTCTCCTCTTGATTTCTAGTAATTAGAAGCCATCCAGCCTGCCCAGAAAAAAAACCTTCTGCTCGAAGCATCCTTCTTTTCAGGGACCAATTGGGTGCTATTATCCCACTGACTTTTAAAAACCTGTGGCTGTACATCAGAGCCCCAGCTGGTGCGTCCACACTACTTGCTTGTCTAACCTCCATACATTCCCCCTCCAAATCCAGCCCTTGCAAGGAAACAGAACAGATAATAAAATCCAGAGGGAAACAGATAAATCAGAGCACTTCATTCAATTGCTGACACAGGATATTGTTCAAGGAGGAGGATTCACCCACCCCCAGTGATGGAATGATGAGAATCACTACAAGCACCCCCAAGAAACCTCTGCCTTCAAAACAGTCTATATTTTACCCACGTGTGTCCATGTGTGCATGTAATAAAAATAATTGCTGCTTGTCATCATCAGAGATGAGTAAGGTAAGCCTGTGCTTTTAATAAGCCAATATGGATTTCACGTTCTGCTTGCTGTCTGAGCAACAGCAATTGCTATTTCCTTTGGAGATTGATTTTGCCTTAGGCTTGGTCTTAAGAGGTTATCTGATGGATTTTGGTTATTTGGGAAAAAGGAACAAAGGGCAGGCCTCCCTTAGAAGTGAAGATAGAAACATCTGTGCACACATCCCTTTTGCAGGTTTTTTGGTTCATTTTTCCTTGTTCAAAACAGCAGTTTGAAAGGAAGAGAGAGCTGGTGGAAGGCAAGATGGGGTTACAAAAGTCACAAAAATATAGTCCTCTGTACAGCCCCTACTCTCTGTAGGATATCTGTGTTGGAAAAGAAGCAGTGTTGTAAGAGATGAGGTCATCTTTGGGGGGCCAACCTGAGGTGCCCTGGACAGTGAATTCTGAAAATCCAAGTCCTGCCAGTCTCAAATGCTGAGCAGACCAAGGCATCCAAAATAATAGACCACTTCAACTGCTCCCTCTTCCACAATACTGTCAAGTCTATTTCCCTCATGGCCGTGGTGACCTCCTGAAGCAAAGGTGACCACTCTCAAGGCTTTTCTTGGTGCACGACATTGCCTAGAATACTGATCCCACTGAAATTACCCAGACTTTAGGGCAGCACATGGGAAAGTTGTTATGAGGAACAGCAGCCATAGGGCTGTTCCTTCTCACACGAAGACTTGCACTTAACCTCAGTAGGGTCCAGAAATAATGGAGTTTCCAAGGTTTCTCATGTTGTCTGAATTTCCTTTCCTCTTCAACACCAACTCACGTTACTGCTGGCTTCTACCTTCCCATACCATAATGAGTCTCAAGTGTTTTTATATCTCCTCTTTAATACATTCAACAGAGGAAATTAATGAGTATGAGGATGAGAAGAAGGAAGAGGGAAAAGGGTAGGGGTGGGAAAATGAAAGTTTAGATGACAGTTTGTATATGTTTTCGTATGAGTAAGTGAGAGAAAGTACAGGAGCGTGACTGGAAAGAGTTGCAGAGGAAATATGTAAGAAAGGCAGACAGGTTATCTGTCATTCAGCCTGCCCTCCATTAGTTTCAAGCTCTCTCATCTTTCTCTCCTCCTTTTCACTAAACTATTCTATTTCTGTCCTTTCCAGAAAGACCAATGCATCAGTAAGAAGAGGGGTAAATAAATGAGGGATGTGGGGAGAATGGAGGGAGATAGAGCAACCACACTCTTTCATCCACTAGAGCAGAGAAGTGAGAAAAAAACCTCACACCATTAAGCTAAAACAAATGCGAGATAAACAAATATTCCATGCATGAACTGCAGTGTCTGTGCCCAAAGAGTGCAAGTGTGAACTGTTTTCACGTGCCTCAACCTCTCCTCTTAGCTGCAAAAGCAGAAGGGAAAGTCCCCTGGCCAGTGGTCTGATTTTTACCACATGACACGTGCACCGGCTTTGGTGATGGAACTGATAACAAAGGCACTACAGATGACAAACACTGTGGCAGCTCAGGCTTCCGCTATGATGAATAATCCCCTTGCAGAGTTTCAGCTCATTTATTTTGCCAAATCTCGTTTGTAAGAACTGCTGTGCATTTGGCGACACTGCATGAGCTGAAAAATGGAAGACTTTAGAAGGTGACTGGAGGAAGTGGCTGTGGTGCTAGCGATTTTCTACAGCTCCTAACAGCACCTTCTCCTGGAAGCAGCTGGGACAGGCAAGAGCTGTGCTCCTGGATTTAAGGCAGAGAGAGACTACGAATGCAATAGTTATAAATAGTAAGCTTTGATCACTTCCCTAGTGACACGGCTTTCGTACTGTGGCATATGTGCTGCATCCATCTGGGACCAGAGCATGCTACAGCTGCTGGTTCTGCCTGCTCCCTGCTGCAAGAAGCTGTGAGTGAAGTAGCTGCGAGTAGCTGAAGTAGCTCCCCGCTAAAAAAAATACAACTAGCACGTTACATCCTGGATGCCATAAGAGCCCTTTTTTTTAAAAAAAGAGTTTTGCTCATAATTAGTCTGCATGTTTTTCAAACGGATATTGATGCAATGGCTTGTTTATGCAAAGTAGCCAAGTGTACAAAAATTAAATGCATCCCAAACCTACCTCTCCTCCTCTTGCTGACAGCTGGTGTGGTTTAGGATTATCTCATCAGTAGTTTGCAGTGGACATGACACCCGTGTGATGTAATTAAGATAATATATTCAGTAATAATCTCGCACTTGCGGTTCAGCCAATGATGGCTTGCTTCTGCTGCAAGGCAACTTACCATATAAAAATAAAGCACCCAACGAGAAGGCGATGTTTCCAGCCATATTATTTAATTTATAAAATTACTGAAAAACAGCAGAGAAAATTTTTAGTCTGAAGCAATTAAGTGAAGCTAGGGAAAACAAACACCTGGGCTACTGCACAACTGAATCAGAAGATGGACAGTGACCTTTAAGCTCTCATCTCAGCCTTTGTCTCCTGGTGAACTGGCTGTCATCAAGCACTAGGAGCAGGGTAGCTACCCAGGTGAGTGACATGACTTAAAGAAACACGGTCCAGAGTCAGGCAAAGCTCCTGTGTGAAGAGGACAGCTGCTGAGGTGTATAGCATGCTTAAGATTTCACTCGTACTGTGTATATGAGGGCACTCCCGCTTGGAAAGGGTCATTGCACTGTTACTGCTTGGTGAAGGAAGTAAGAAAAGAGGAAGAGAAAAGTTGTCAGGACAAGAGGAAATAGCCTCAAGTTGTGTCAGGGGAGGTTCAGGTTGGACATCAGGAAGAATTTCTTCTCTGAAAGGGTAGTAAGCATTGGAACAGGCTGCCCCGGAAAGCAGTGGAATCACCATTCCTGGAAGTGTTCCAGGAAGAACTGGGCATGGCATAGTGCTATGGTTTAATGGATGGTGGTGTTTAATCAAAGGTTAGACTCGAACATCTTTGATGTCTTTTCCAACCTTAATGATTCTATTCTATTCTCTTCCATTCTACAATCCTAAGTGTGGAAGGGGGAGCAAATAAGAGATGATTTTTCTTTGTGTCCAGCCCCCAAGGGAACACTTTCCTCTAACAATGATGAAGTAAAGAGGAATCCCTGAGGAAACATGCATCCTTGAAGCATTAATTTATATTTAATACCTGAGTGTTTACAAAGAGAGGTGAAGGCCAGTATGCTGCAATGACTTTGTTATTTGCTTAGCATTGCGCTCTGTGTAGTCTCCACGGAATTGCTGCCTCCCCACACAGGCTTCTGGCACCTGTCCCAGGGGCAGAGGCAAAAGTATTGACACCACAGCAAGCAGAGAAGAGCAAGTCTACCACTTGAACAAGCACTGACTGTGTCAGATGCAGAGACGCCACACGCACGTGTGGAGTAGCGCTGGCGTGTGCACACAGCCTCAGCGCGCTGGGAGTAAACCAAGCAGTGCTTTTGGAAGGGCCTAGATCTTCTCAGAGAAAATTAATAAATAAATAATAAGAAAAATCACCCTGTCCGTCAGAAATTAGTTCAGTGACATCCCTGAGGAAAAGGCATCTCTTTGATGTTTATTTGGCCTAGCTGAAGTGGGAAAAAAAGTAGGCTGATGCCAGAAATAATGGCATGAATAAGTATGCAGACATGCCAGAACATTAGTGAATGTAAGAAGTTGCTGCATTGGCAAAGGACAAGAATACCATGTAGATTAAACAAGATGTCAAAAACACTCCTCCGAAAACACAACCACAAACCTCTTCATTACCATACCTACTACAGGCAAATGTACCACGGATTCTCAGGCTCACAATCAGGTCCTGTGCTTTTATGATCCACTGTAGCCACTGCTACTGAGCTTTTCCCAGCACAGACCTGTCTGATTGCACTGGCAGCTGCCTGCTGCTCGGAGGTGAGAACCTCAGGAATCTCCCCTGATCTTTGCTGGGGCGCAGAGAGAGAAGTGAGGAACATTTCTACAGGCCAGGGTGCCCCTAGAGCCCGGGAAGCAGTTTGATGTCCCCACAGAAATTTGTGCTGCAGCGTACTCCCTGCACGACTGTAGTCACTGTATAACAATACACTGCCTGTGTGAAAGCCACATCCCACCCCAGCAAATGCTGTGCACTCTCAGTGACAGAAGCTGCGCTCGTGAGATGATGGCAACTCTGAGCCCATGTCAGAAAATACCAAGTTCTGTAGCAAATGACCAGCAGTAATCAGCTTAGTCCAGAGGAAAACACAGGTCTCGAATGGGCTGCCTGGATTACAGCTGGTCTCTAGAGAAGAGCTCAAGGCTCCAAGGAGTATCTTATTTTTCACAGTCCACACCAGAATCCTACATACGACGCCATAATCAATGAAAATGGCCATGTAGAAAAAGCATGCGAGATCAGGGGAGATCACTTCTGTCCCAGCACTGGTAGAAAGCTCATTAAATCAAGATGCTAAGGCTATTCCATTATGTTTCAAACTGGTATTTTACTTCTTTGCATAAGAACGAAGGGAAACTGACTCCAAAACCCCAGTCAGAGAATCCCTCATTTGCATCTTAAAAGGGACAAGTCTGTCTGTTCTGCTTATTCTGTTCTTTAATTATCCTAACGAAAGCAAATGTGAATCCCCAAGGGTTTGGTCCCTTTCTGACAGATTGCTTTTAAACTCAGAGACAAGGGAGGCACGTGGCTGTCAAAACCCTTAGTTTTTAACTTGCACATCTGGGGAAGATGCCCCTGGTATCTCAGGCGACGTGGACAATATGTTGTAGCAAGAAGAGAAGCTAAGCAAGGGCTCTAATTTCCTGCCATATAGAAAGCCTATGAAAAATCAGCTTAGGCTCCAGAAACATGGAGAGGCCGCTGGCTTCAGGCAGCGCAGCCCTCTTCAAATGCACGATATATTACAGAAAGACCATCCTTCCATCCAAAAAGAGCACTGGTTGTTTGGTGTGTTTAAAGGTTCCCACTCAGACTCAATTTAAATTAAAGACTTCACACAAAGCGAGAGCAATAGCTTTGTTTCATGTAGCTGTTTATGAGGGTCACTAGCTAAGTCAAGAAGCCAGGACTCAGGAGAGCCGGGTCCTTTCCCAAGTTCTGCAACTCATTTGCTACTTCCTTTGAACACACTCCTGTCTCTCAGGCTGAGTATTGGAATACAAACTTTCCTCCTACAAAGAATCTGTCTGACACCCAGCAGAAAGAGGCCTCTAGCTGTTAGGGTAATATAAATAATAAATGAGTGAAATAATAAATAGAAATAAGGCATTCTGCTGCAAACAAAGCCAACACATTAGTGAACGTGTTCAGTTTTTTTAAAGCGTACCTAAACACCAGCCTAAACTCCAGTGCTAAAACGTGGTGTCTCTTTTTAAGCTCCAGAAAAAGCAGCAAAAGTCTGTGGGCAGTTCTTTTCAACCCTGAACCCTTCCAAGGGTCCATACAGATGAACAACTACAATTGTTCATGTAATGGTCCAATATCATCCCTAATTGTTTCAAATTCCACTTCTGCTGCTTAGACCTAGGATGCCACAGCCTGCTCTCAGCATCATCCATAAAAACTCAGTGGCTTTCATTACAGCTGTGATGAATTCAACCAGCAGAATTTGCCTCACACTGCTCTGAACAACAGCACCACCAGCAGATAGTCTGGTTATTAACCACCCCGCCCAGAGCCTGGATGGTATTCGTATCTGAGAGGAGGAGATGGGACAGCACTGAAGGCTCATGATTCTTGGGTTCTCCTACCATGGATCCACTGAATAGATGCAGGAATAAGAACAACCTGCTTTATTTCTTCATGCCCTCATTTTCTAGTCATTTACTCAGACAACTCCTTGCTGCATGTACATGGAATAGGAATCTCACCTTGGCTGAATGCTCTGGGTGTGTTGTGGTGCATAATCACAGAAAAAAACCCAAACAAACATAAAGCAAACCAACCAACCAACCAACACCACCCCCAACACCACCCCCACCCCCCCAAAAAAAAGCAACCAAAAAACCCAAAACCAAAAACAAACCACCACCAACAAAAAACCAAAACCAACAAACCAAAAAAACCCCCTAAAACCAAAAAAACACAAACCCACAAAACAAACAAAAAACCCCCCACTAACCAACCAACCAACAATGAAAAACAAACCACAAAAAAACCCAACAAAACCCCAACATCCCTCATTCTGTTTGAGGCAACTGGATATAACGCAACCTACCTAAACCTTTGTGTACACACTGCTGTCCCAAGTGATACCACAGAATTGTCCAGTATTCTGACAACAACAATGAAAACACATTTTAACAGCACCTGGATGAAAAACAAGCATGAAAAATTCCTGTATCTATCTTCCTCCATTAGGGCTGTATTTAGTCAGGATAAACCAGCAGCCATTCGAAGAAGCAACATGAATTTTGCTTGCTGGAAAAGAGGCGACAAGAAGAATGATTTCTCAAGTGTAAGTAAGCCAAGGATGAGACTGAGGGAAGAAGACCAGTAGGATTTATTTGTAATGACAAGTGACAAGTGATCACCATAAAGATATTCTTGGAACAGAATCCTGCTAATCTCTGCTATAATTCTAGGCTCAAATGGTTTGGCTCTGGCAGTGCTTCTAGAAATGATATATGTGAAAGCATTGGGGATTGTCAAGAAAGAAGTTTTGCCTTGACAGTTACATTTTGGACTCAATGGGTTTGTATGTGCTTCCCCTGCCCCACCACACTCCCCTGTCTGATTTTGGCTTTTTTTTTAAAGCTCAGGTCAGCTGCAATTAGTATTTAGAAAAGAAAATGTTTATAACCTCTCGTTTTTATCATCATTAATAATGCAACAAATGTATTGAATGTGGGCAGACTTTTCAGCAATCTGTAGTGCTCTCCCCCTCTGGCTTAGAAAATATGTACCTCTTGAGAGAAAATCTATTTCATTAGAGACCTGATAAAATGCCTAGAAATGACAACATAAATAAGCATTTAAGTGCTGCTCCCTCTTTCACTATGAGGTCTTTTCCAGCTGAGAAAAGCAAGAAAGAAGCTGTAGTGGGATGGTGGGAGAGCAAGTTGATGAATATTTGATCACAATTGTCTTAAATAAATGCTTTTCCCAGACATACCCTCTTGACATATCGACTGCACTGTTAGTCTCACCTCCGCACACCACCTTAAAGGCAAGTCCGTGGCCAAGGCATTTTGAGCTGACAACAAATCAAACTGAATGCTTCCTCTCCTTTTGCTTCTCCCTTCTCTAGTGTGTTGCTTACATTGCTCTCATTTCTTTTTCCTCTTTCCATTGCTCCCTCCCCAAAAAGGTTTGCTAGGTAAACTAGAACCCCTTCTCCAGAGCTATTGCCTGCTATGAAGGTGGTTTGAAATGTAGGTTATTGAGTGGTCGGAGTGCTTAATCTGGCCTGGCTGTGCTGAACTTCCTTACGAGGGTCTCTCAGAAGATGTCAAGGCTGGAGGTGAAGAACAAGGGAAGCAGCAAACCAGTAGACTGAGGTCCTTACCTCAGACCTCCACGGTTCCCTTGCGCCTCAGCTCTGCCCAGTGATGGCTCAAAGAGTACATATAAATGTTAAGCAAAACTGGGCATCAAACTGCATTTATCCTGCTGTTTGCTCACCAAGCCCTTCCCTCAGGATCAGCAGAACCACCTGGGAAAAGAAAGCAACTTTGCCCTGGGCTGAGAGTCCTCTCACCCGCTGAAAGAGGCAGGAAGAAAAAAGCCCTCAGATGAAAACAGAAACAAGATGACCCTTACCAAGAACAACAAACCAACCCAACTCTCACATGTACCTTTGCAGGATAGGGAATCCCTGTAACACTCGTGTGGAGTGCCCCTTGCCTCCTTCCCAGGCACCACACCAGCCAAACACCAACTCCACACGTGTGCCCTTCTTGTGTCTCAGGGAAGCAGCTCACAGCTCAACGCACAGGCCAGGCAAAACAAGGTAATCATGAAGGCCAAAAGCGAAATTCACCAAGCATTTTTCTAGTGACTAAGTGGCAGTAAAAGACTCGCAAAGGGTACAACTGGCTCCTTTGGGATTTCAAGTGCTCTTGAGAAGCCCATGCATATTTATTTTTTTTTTAAGCTAAAGAATATATTAGTTTTTTAAATGCCTTCTATGCATATGCACAAGTTGGGAGCCCAGATCCCTATGGATCTTGATTCATTAAGCAACCACCAAATTCCTTGTTACACCTCCCACTTGACTAAAGTCACACAAGAAATCTATATAAAGCAAAGGACCTTATACAAATTTTTAAATCCTAAACTGAACACTGCATAGGTTGGGACACTTCTTTATCACAGCTGATTCACACTGTACACAGACACAATACAATTTTTGCAAGTTGAAGAATTCAAATGAAAGAAGAGCAGCATCTAAAAAGAGCTGAGGCCAAGAAATAAAAAACTTGTGCACAGGACATCTTTGGAGAAGGGAATCTGTGTTATGTGTCAAGGCCATGCCATTCCATAAATCTCTTTGAAGGTGATAAATTCGGCCAGATTATTCAACTCTTAGTAGTGGGAACCCTGTGGGTAACAACAGGTTAGTGAGGTCATCTAGAAGGTTGCTGAGGTCTACCTGGCAAAGCTACATTATGGAAGTTAGTCAGAGGGGTCATGATGGCATTGCAGAGGACATTCAGAGGCAGTGGCAAAACAGAGAGGCTTTTCATATCAGTAACACAGACAAGTCTCCTAGTTAACAGCAGGCTATGCAAAGTCCTCAGCTGTTATGCAGCACAGCCCATAGCAGAAAGCTGCCATGAGACACCAAGTAGAAACCCAGTGTTTAACCCCACCCAACAACTAAGTACCACACAGCCATTCTCTCACTACCCTCTTCCCAATGCCAAGGCGAATCAATGGGGAAAAAACCTAAACCTTGTAGGTTGAGATAAGAACAGCTTAGTAACTGAAAACAAGAACAATGTACTACCATAACTACTACTAATGCAATAGAGAGGAATAAAGCCCAGGAGAAACTACTGATGCCTAACACAGTTGCTCACCACTCACTGGCCAATCCCAGACCATTCCAGACACCTCCACTCAGTTTGTTTACTGAGCATGGTATTCTATGGTATGATATATCCCTTTGGCCAGTTTGGAGTAGCTGTCCTGCCAATGCTCCTTCTCAGCTTCTTGTACACCCACATTCTGGTGGAGCACAGGAAAGTGAAAAGTGCTTGTTTTAAGGTAAGTACTCAGCAACAACTAAAACATCTGTGCGTTATTAACATTATTCTCATACTGAATTAAAAACACAGCACTGCACCAGCTAGTGGGAAGAAAATGAACTATCCCAGCCAAAACCAGGACACCATCCAGAATAAGAACTGTAAGAACACGTTCAGATGAGGTATTCAACCCAATCAGCATCCCATTTGAAATGCTGATGCTAACCCAGCTCTCCTTGAAGCATGGAAACAAACAAGGAGCAAGAACTCAATAATGCTATTGACTAACTTGTCCTCTGAACTCTCAGCTCTCATCTCTACCCCATTTCTCAGACAGGCTTCTAACAAACTTGACCCTGACTATACTTCTCTAAAGAACGTAAAAAAGTTTCAGTAAAATCTAATTTAAGCATTTAAAGTATATTAAGGAAGTTAAACACCTGTGCGTGGTACCACTTTGCAAAGTATTCCTATATAAGTAACTTGCAGTCATTTATGGAAGGCAAGACATCTCTTCTTTTACTGTCACACACAGATGCAATAGCTTCACACTCTCACCAAACTATTTAATCCAAAGAAGGGAGTGGGAAAGGTTTGGAAGTTGTCACAGCAGCTTGTGGTGGGCATTAGGACATTTCCACGTCCCAGCCAGAACCGAGACTGGCAAGTCAGAGGCTTCAGCACAAGTCAGAAGAATCCATGCTGCAGAAAGTGGCACAAGAACACCAAGAGGGAGCAGGCTTTGCCTGACACAGCCCTAGCACAAGCTTGTGTACCACGGACAGAAAGAGGTGGAGATGGGATGCCTTCCAGTGACTCGGCAGAGATGCCAAGTCTCTAAAATGCATGCACACTTCACTTTCTGTTCTGCTTTTCTTCTGTAGGAAGGCCTTTTCCTGGGACTCATAGCCATTATCCTAACGCAGTTTCCATGCCTGATCTTACCTTTCCATTTGCTTAGCAAAGCAAGTACTTACTGGTTCTAAAGCACAGGGAAAAATCCTGGAATGAAGTGGAAAAAACCCAGTGTTTAGTGTAAATCAAATTGGACTATGAATCATAGCTGGCCTGTGGTCAGCGAAAGAGAACCATTTTCTCTTCCTGAATGCTGGAAAACTTGTCAGTGATTTCTTTGCTGGACAAAAACTAGCATTTTTTTCTTTTTCTTTTCTTCCTCAAACAACTCCAACTGTGCTTGTCTCGGAAATAGTGCCACTAAACTCCTACACTGTTCACCCTCCCATCAAGAAAATCACTTAGAGCCAAAGGTGTCTGTGGTAACACTCCAGCCATGTCAATGGATGAAAAAGCCCAAATGAACGTGGTCCATTAAATGCTTTAAAAGAGATACAGAGGGGAAAAGACAAGGGAAAAAAAAAATAACAAACCCAAACCAAAAATACCCTGGCACAAAGAGCTTTATCTTAGGGGTCACAGCTGCACATTAACATTTCCACCTTAATAAAAGCCATAATAAAATCCTCAGTGTTTAACACCTAGTTTCCACTTGGCACAAAAGTAAAAAGAAAAAAGAAAAATGAAAGGAGAAGGTGAAAAGGGAAAAGCAGAAAGAATTAATATTTTCTTTATATATTCAGGAAATCTTTTCTCCAGCATATTCATGGGGATTTTTTCCTCTTCCCTGTAAGACATGATTAAGCAGTGCTGCAGCATCTACTGTCAGTTTGAATTCCCTGCCTCCCAGAATGAGTACTCGTAATTAAAAGCTTAGCTCACCTTATCCCTCCAGTTTCCCAGGTGAAAAGTCAAGGCCTGCATTTAATTGTATATATGTGTGCATGTTTAAAGCCAGAGCTCTGAAGAGAGATGGAATTTGGGAGAAGTAAGGGGAACAGGCACAAAGGTATTTGACACAGTTTCAAACAGAGAAAAATGGGAAGGGAAGGAGAGCAGAAAATGAGAGTGCAGATTCTCCTTCTCTTTCTCCGTAGTCCTCCTGTCCCTCACCTTCCTACGCCTCCTTTTTTGACTTTTTTTTCTTAAAGATACAAGCTCTCATTTTACTTCTGACTTGTTCCATTACATCCCTTGGGTTCCTCAGTGGGAACAAGTGATGCACAGAGAGGTTTGCCCTGTCCTTCCATAGGCTCTGTGCTTCATCACATGGTTTAGTTCATTGACTTGGCTTGGCTGTGAGAAAGACTGAATCAGCTTTTGCTCGTGCCCAGCATGGGAAGTGTAGACTGCTACCTAAATACATCACGTTCATCCCTAGCTGTTCTGGCTGCATGGGTGTTGTCAATCCCAGGCCCTGCTGCTTTGATTTTAGTCCTGTGGGGGAACCACAGACACCTCTGCTGGGCCAGGTGCTGCACCAGCAAGAATGCTGGACAATGTCCTAAGCCTAGGTACAATATAGTCGTAAACTCTACAGAAAATAAAGGCATCTTCTCTGAAGTGGACATGGGCACTGGACTAAAATCTTTGGAATGAAACTAGGAAGTAACACATTTCAGCTCCTAAGCAAACAGATTTGGTTCAGAGGTTACCACTGCACATCGTGCTTCCAGCACCTTGGACCCTCTGTACCTCATGCTGATCTTCAAGGAATAAAGACAGCTGTTGAGGATACTTCTGCATTCCTTCAAAGCCTTCTGCATTCCACCACACCATGAGGCCACTTCTGCCCTCAGAAAGTGCTGAAGCATTCCTAAAAATTTCGCCAAGAAGGCCATGCACAGAATTATACAGAGCAATAATAGTGTGACTGCAATGGGTAGTTGAGCTTGGAAAATAGTTTGCACAAAGGAATTTTGTAAGAGAGCTGGCTGGGTTGTTACAGCGCAGGGTTTACATGCTCGATTCAAGGACCCAATCCAAAAAGGAAGAAGACATCTCTTGCAAAAGAATGCTTCTTCCAACCTTTTCAATTAACACCAGGAGAAGAAGTTTTTTCATTCTATAATGCTACCAAATCCAGTGCTTGACTGAGAAGCCTACTCTGATCCACCACTATCAATACCTCCCAGTGAATTTGAATGCCCTCCAAATCAACCAGAACAGCAGGACCTATTCTTAAAATGCACCCCATACACGCATCAGCATAAGAGATGCTACAGCTCATGTTCTTGAGCATGTCAGCACAGCAGCTTTCACCAGCTGATAGCAAAGGACACCGAGTTTGTACAGTTCTGTGCTGCCAGGATGCTCCTTGGATCTCTAACAAGCACCATGGTCATGCCTCACACAGTGGCTTTAACAAGCCAGGGGAGGTTCACAGCTGGTGCCTGCACTTGCTGCTCCCCCCATTGTTAGGCCAGGACCATAGGCCAGGTTTCTAGGCAGGACTACCCACCTTCGGGCAGCCCCCAGCATGGCCCAGGCTGTGTAATCCCTCACCTGCGGTTACACTCCTGAGGAGGGTTCTTCCTCTCTCCGAGGATACCTTGCACCTTTTTATCATCCCAGAACACTCAGCCTGTTGGTCTTACCAGATGCTGCGTCCTGTTCTGCAGAGTGTAACTGTTTGGGCCTAAGGAAACCTCAGTGTCTTCTGCACTTTGAAGTCTATGAGTAACAAGATGCTCCCCAGTTAGCAGGGGTTCCTCCTCATAGGACTTCTGAACCTGTGTCCTTCCTAGGTTTCTGCTGAGGAGGAGAGTCTTGAAATAGTAACTAGCCTGCCCAGCTACTGCTTTACTCTGCCTAAGGCAGCCCTTCATCCCAGTTGTAGCTGGTTACCTTAGTGCCACTACAGAAGATCTTCCTTCGATTAACCCCTGCTTCCCTACAGATATAATTTCTTGAGTTTAAGACATCATTAACCTCAGAGCTTTCTTCTTTCATCTTTGGTTGCTGGCACCCTGAGAAATCATCAGTAGCTAGGGACTAAGCCCCCTCCAAATGGCTCCAAGTTCCTTCCTGAAGCCACTGGCAGGAGGCACAAGCATGCAGCACACACCACTGTATCTCTGTGCTCACCTCAGCTGCTCAGAGGAGGCTGGGTTTTCTTGCACAGCTGGAGTGAACCTGTAAGTGTGCCTTGATAAAATGGACACCATAACCTAACTGAGCCAGCTTAAGAGGTTTCATTCCGTCCCTCATCCACCTTCCTCGCTATTTCCATGTGACACAGTGCAAGGAAATTAAATACTAATAAAACTGGGGATCTGGGCAAAGCCGTCTAAGTCCTGAGTGCGTAGCTGTACTGAGCACCTGTCTGCCACGGGTACTTAGAGCTCTGCTGGGAGGTTTAGCATGCACGTTAATGGGCACCTACTCAGCCCAGCATGGTTCCTTACTTGACTTGGAAGCAATGAATCGTGATGCATCTCAATGCAGCTGAGAGTAGAGGGGGAAACAGAAGAGCAGGACTGAAACATCGGAAGTTAATTGTGGGGAAACTGCAAAGACCGATTATAGTAGGTGAGGAACTATAGTGTTGACTATAAACAATATCAGCATATTTACTGTATGCAATACGCTTGTCATTAAGACTGCTCTTCACATGGTACTGTATTTATAGTATTGGCTCATCTTTCTTTACATGCAGGCTGATAGAACTATTAGCATAACCATTGTATTATCACTATGTAATCACTATTAATTATTACTGCAGAACATCCTGTGGGAGTACAGACATGCTATTTAATAGTTAAGCAACCAGGCACACAGCTACTGCTGCCAATATCTTACCAAGTGTGACTGCTTCAGAGATCCCACCTCCTTCTGACCACTTGTTGGGTGTCTCCTGCCACTCTCATTCCTCACACAGCAACAGCAATTCAGAGGAAAGCCTGGAGGCTGTACTATAAATATCCACACAGCACAGGCAGCCACAGCCCCTGACTACTCAGGATGCTCCAGCCTCTGCTGCACCTCTGGTGTCTTATGCTTCACACAGAGACAGACAAACAACCCCAAATGGAATTGCATTGTGTCCAGGTGGAGAAACTCTCGCTAGAGGTGCTCCCCCAATCTTATTAGGGTGGGAGCAGGTGCTGGATGAGTTAATGAGCTTCAGCTGACAGGTGGCCACTGCTGTGGTTGCAGCAATTGCCCATTCCCTGCTGCCCCCCACCTCAGCACGGCCCCCCTACATCCTACAGCCCAGCAGAAAGCACAGGCTGGAGGGGCAGCTGCAACACAGGGCACATTTTGGTATTTAAAATCAATCAGATGTCCAAGGAACTATAGGGAAAGCAAGGTTAATTGCCTTGCTATTGCTATAAAAGCCACTGTGTCCTCTGCTACTTTGATGCACTCAGCTGCCTCAGACTGACAAAATGTCAGCTTCCTCTCAGATCATTCCTTACTCTTCTGTGCTGTAAACAGGGTGATTCATTTAATTTACAGATGTTTTTTCCTCCTTTGCAATTAAATATCTTAATTGGAATAGTTTTTACAATGACTGTGCCTTGTCTCTTCAGCAAAATAATTTCCTGACAGAGTGCAGAAAGGCAGAAGCCTTTTGGGAGTTGGTAGGTCTGCAAGGAAGAACGAGGCCACTATGATGCAGCCTGGTCTCTGGAGTTTGGGGGCCACTTCTGTCTGTGCAGAGAATGAGAGACTGCAGGGAAGACAGGGGAGATAATGAACCTCCCAGGAAAAGGTACTTTCTGATTGAAGTCCCTCGGGATAAAAACAGCTCTGCAACAGAGCCAGCACCCAAGCCCTTCTCTTTTGTCCTGACAGCTGGGAGACATGCCTGGCCGCTCATTACTGCTTCACTTCCACGCGGTGCAACTTCTCCCCAGCTTCTCTGACACACAAAGCATACACAATATACCCATTAGCATTCTTTTTCCTCACCCTGAAATCCCATCATAGCACATCTATCCTGCTTCATCCCGCCTTTGGTTCTTAAGTGTTTGCTGGATTGAGTTTCAATTTCTTCTTCTCACTTTCAAAAACCTACAGTACACTTTGAGCCTGTCCTTTTCTTGACTTCACTTCCTGCCTCTTTCCTGGTCTCCTCTAGTGTGTGGGCTCATTTCCTTACTCTGGGCCGCCAGAGCCACTCCCTTCTTCTTCTTCTTCTTCCACAGCTAAACTGTATAGAGAGACCGACATATTTAAAAAAACCCAATGCCTGCAACTTCGTGATACTTCAACATCAAACTCCCACTGACACACTGTAACCCTTTAAAAATCTTCCCTCTGCACTACAAAAATAGAGCCACCAACACTTGGTAACCCTCCTGGTCCTCCCAGTGTCCTGCAATCCCACATAGTTTGTGATTGTACCTTTCAAGGTTACATATAACTGACCACATTATCTGTTCATAAAACAGAATACCAATTGATGGGCTGCTGCTTGAGCTGAGGGAAGCCACAACAGGCAAATGGACAGCAGGACTTTCTAAGCCAAGGATATGAGTCATTGCCACCACCAGAAGCTGCCTAACTCAACGCTCCAGTTAGCTTTCATAATGCCTTCCCATGGGAAAGGGCTCATCATGATCATTTAAGAGATCTAAAGAAGCCTTTATTCAATAAGTCATCCTTTCTGACAACTAAAAATGCTCCCCCTCTCTCCAGCTGATGGCTGCAATACAGACCTGCTCCCCATGGCAAGCCCTGGGTTCCTGAGGATGTGTGTGGTGCAAGGTGGAGCTGGGAAAACAGGGCTACCTGCCCCTTGAAATGCCCCCACATCAAATAGCCATGAACACAGGGAACGTCAAGACTTCCCTGCTTTTAAAGGAGTTTAGATGTCCAATATAAATTCTCTTTGATACAAGAATAAAGTGCTTCATTCCCAGTGGCATACAGCATAGGGGGCCCCCAAGGCCTTCACAGCGAGCGACACTCCCGCAGCATGCTGTCCTCTGCCAAGCAGCCAGGCCCCAACAGCAGAAAAAATAGCTGGGTTTTCCCTATTTGCCTTCCTCTGGTGAAATCGGGTCCCCTGAGGGACAAACTCCCGTTCATAAGGTGGCAGAGGGGATGGTGGCTCCCAGGTTGATCCCTCTGCTGCCATGGTGACAGCCGGCAAAATGAAAGGGCTGCACGTCCCTCTGAAGTGACAGTCCCGCGTTTGTAGCAAGGGGAGAGCGGCTGCTCTGCCACATGCTGTGGGGAACTGGCATCGCCGCCGTCAGTTTTCGTGACCCTTCCAGGCTTTTTCAAGTAAGTTTAATTAAACATTTTTTCATGTTTAATTGATCACATTCCAGGTCCGAGGAAGCTTGGAAACCTCCCTGGCTTGTAACACTGTGATGGGAACTTCTCCCCAGCAAAACTCCAGGCTCCATGCTTGGTTGTTTTCGGGCTCACGTGCCCCAGTAGTGGTGAGGCCCCAGAGTGCTGGGTCCTGTGCAGGCACCTTCAGGAGAACAGACTCTCATAGCTATTCAGAGACTCCCATCCGAACAGGCAAGACAGCAAAGAGAGACAAGTGGATCTGTGTGAGCCCTTGAGGACCACATGTTCTCAACTGCCAGCATTAAAGAAAGGGAAGGGCCTAATGTTTGCTCTGGAGATGCAAACCCAAGGATGATTCATTTGCCTTTCTTGTCATCATACCCTGAACAGGACACTTCAGACAGAAATCCTCTGAACAGTGTATGAGGAAGGAAAAGAACTATACCAGTGTACACCTCCCTTTTCTAGGTAAAAAAACCTAGTAAAAACAGTGGGCTCAGGAGCTGCTTTGAAAAGGCACTTTCACTCCATGGTTCCTTAGTGATGAAAGGGAATATCCCAGAAGGTCATATGCCATGTACATTATTCACTCAGGAAGAATAACTCCTGGTGTTCACTCTGCATTCAAAGGGCTGCAGGAGCCATCGGCTGGAAGAGAGCTCCTGAAGGCAGAACTGGGGAGGGAGCGTGAGTGTCACATAGATAACTGACAGTGCATTTTACAGTCTCATTTTGCATAACTCCTGATTCCAATAGTGCAGCCCACTGGTTTAATTTTCACTTTAACAGAATACACTAGATTTGTTCTCACTCGCAAAGCTTGGAGGGGAATAAATGTGCCACTTAGATAAGTCATCAAAAACAAAGTGCTCTGTGGGAGCAGTGGATAACAATTAGTGAATAAACACTGAAGGGGACTACAGAGATTTGTATGGCAAATGCCAGCTATGTCCCTGAGACAGAAGACATTAAAGTGCTCCCACCGTTTGGATGGCATGTTATCAGTGAGCCTCACGGTGTTTTTGAGGAGCGGCAAACCCAGACATCAAGGCACAAGTATCACACTTGCTTTTGTATCAAGAAAGCAATGGGCAGATAAAAGGCAGAATCACATAGAAATGGGAGAGCCAAAGGCAACTTCAAAATGATACAGCACAAACTGCAAATGGGTATACTCTGGGCTTTGCTTGGCACCACCACAGAAGTCAGACTAGTTTCTATCTATGAGCAAAATAATTCTAGCATGAGTCAGGTCAAAGGTCCTCCTCTCCTCCATGCGTACCTTCCTCTGGATTCTCAGCAACATTTTGTTGGTGCTGTTGGAGAACCCAGCTTTAGTCGCTATGAAAAGCAAACTAAGGACAACAGAGCTCCTTGGATCTGTGCAGCAATGCCAGTTTGTATTATTATGTGGTGTCTTCCAGAACAAGTCACATCAGTGATTAAACATAGCTAAATTTATTCATGGTGTTAGAGCTTCTCTCAGCTGCTTCCTTACTGTTGGGGGAAAAATGCAAGCCACTGTTCATGACTGGATTCATGTCTTGAGGAGAACTTGTATTGACCATCTCTTTGACGCAAAGTTTCCTCATTTTGTGATGTTCTCCATCTTTATCTGATTTCACTTTTTCTATTTGAGTTCTTGTTTTTATCAATTTTTAGTTTTTATTTCCCTTTCTCTGCTTCATCACTATGCCAGATATTCCAGCAGGAAAGTCATGATGCGCCCTTTCATTTGTGACATGCACTCTCCAGTCAGTTGGATGGCGGGGAGTAGTGAACTGACTGGAAGAGTTTACCAAGCTTCCTAATTATGCAGAGACTCTGTCCTTTCTCCCAGTAATCTTCACACTCTCCACAGCAGGGTCTTTACACGGAGAGAGTGGACCTGTTTCTTGCTTTCTGCGGCAGTGATCCCCTATAGCTAAAGCAGGTTTCACTCTTTAGTCACAAACCCTTGATGAATAAGCTGATCTGGACTGACACCGGCTCTGCAACATGCCATGTCGTGTGCCTCTGGAATTGAGACTTGGATAGGCAGCCAAAGCTGCCCTTGGTGTTGGCAGAGTGGCAAGGACGTAGCAGCAGCCACAAGGCAGGGAAAGTTGGGAGAAGTAGAAATTAACCCACCAAGATATAGCACTTTTGATTTTGACGCACTGGCTCCTGGGAGGTGTCTGGCTTCAAGCAAGAGCTTGGACTGGAGACTAGAGGTCCAACAGGCAGTGCCCTCCAGCCCACGCCTCTGTGACCTGCCTGCAGCCATCAAACCTGCTCTTTCACAGCAGTGCCCATCCAGTGCCTGAACTGGATTGCACAGATGGTCTGGATCTCTGCTACCAGGAGTTACCGGCTCCACTACCAATACCAGAAGGGCGATTGCAGCCAGCTACCTTCAACCAGGTTGTCGTACCTTCCAACAGCTCTAAGGCTGCAAGGGCATAAATGTTAGTTGCCAAAGGCACAAAACTCTGGATAGAGGCATGTGGGCAACACAGAAGTCTGGGCTGCTGCAGTTTCATTCCTCCTAGTGCTTGAGGTGGTTACAGCACTGATAGCACGGACACACGTGGCCATATTATAGAAACACCTTGAGATCAGAGCCAAGATGCATTAGTGATCTTTCCTAACTTCAACATCTACAAATACATGAATCCAGATAACAAACTCCCCAAACTTAAGGGTATTTTGAGGAGTCGTTTTGGTCTGGGTCCTCACGTATTTGAAATGAGCAAAGTGGTACAGTTTTCTTTTACTCGTTGAAAGAGAACATCCCATTCTTGCTCCCATTGGGTAAGAAGCTGCTCTTCTGTACCATTTCCTAGCTAGGGCTGACTAATGGAAGGCATGAGGGCTGGGATGCTGCAATTTGCAGTCTGCTAAAACCCAGAACATTTCTGAAGGGTCTGGAGACATCAGCTGTTTCTGGAATCAGTGCCTGGGGTTAAGTACACATTTGTGGGAAAAGTGCTTTTATCTTTGGCTTCTAGTCCAGTCTTTTTCCTGGACATCTGTGCCTGTGTCATGGGGTGTTGGAGGGAGGAGGAGGAGGAATGCAAATACTCAGTCTGTCCTTTAAATGTAAAAGACATCTTTTGCATATTTCATAGAATCCTAAAAAGGTTTGGGTTGGAAGAAACATTAAAGATCATCTAGTTCCACCCTCCCTGCCATAGGCTGGTGCACCTTCCACTAGACCAGAGGGCTCAAAACCCCATCTAACCTGGCATGAACACTTCCAGAGACTGAGAAAGTTTCTCTGAGCAACCTGATTCAGTGCCTCACCACCCTCACAACAAAGAAATTCTTCTATATCTAACTATGTTTGTCCTCTTTCAGTTTAAAACCATTCCTCCTTATCCTATCACCATGGGCGCTTGTAAAAAGCCTCTCTGTGGCTCTCTTGTAGCCCTCATCAGGTACTGGAAAGTGCTCTAAGNTGGTGCACCTTCCACTAGACCAGAGTGCTCAAAACCCCATCTAACCTGGCATGAACACTTCCAGAGACTGAGAAAGTTTCTCTGAGCAACCTGATTCAGTGCCTCACCACCCTCACAACAAAGAAATTCTTCTATATCTAACTATGTTTGTCCTCTTTCAGTTTAAAACCATTCCTCCTTATCCTATCACCATGGGCGCTTGTAAAAAGCCTCTCTGTGGCTCTCTTGTAGCCCTCATCAGGTACTGGCAAGTGCTCTAAGGTCTCCCTGGAGCCTTTTTCTTCTCCATGCTGAACAATCCCAACTCTCTCATCCTGTCTTTAGAGGTGAGATGCTTCTGTTCTCTGAGCATCTCTGTCACCCTCCCCTGGACTCACTCCAAGAGGTTCATNATTCTTCTATATCTAACTATGTTTGTCCTCTTTCAGTTTAAAACCATTCCTCCTTATCCTATCACCATGGGCGCTTGTAAAAAGCCTCTCTGTGGCTCTCTTGTAGCCCTCATCAGGTACTGGCAAGTGCTCTAAGGTCTCCCTGGAGCCTTTTTCTTCTCCATGCTGAACAATCCCAACTCTCTCATCCTGTCTTTAGAGGTGAGATGCTTCTGTTCTCTGAGCATCTCTGTCACCCTCCCCTGGACTCACTCCAAGAGGTTCATGTCGTTCTCCTTCTGGGGGCTCCAGAGCTGAACACAGCACTCCAGGAGGGGTCTCACAAGAGCAGAGCAGAGGGGTGAAATTCCCTCCCTCACCTTGCTGGCCACACTGCTCTGGATGCAGCCCAGGATACATTTGGCTTTCTGGGCTGCAAGTGCACATCGCCAGCTCATGTCAACCTTCTTGTCCACCAACATCCTCAAGTGCTCAGGACTGCTCTCAATTCATTCTCTGTCCTGCCTGTCCAGCCTCTGCACCTAATCATCAGCAGCCACTGTGACTTTCATCAATAAGCCAATTTTCAGTTTGGTCTGTAGAAATAACTAACTAACTAACTGACTAACTAACTAACTAAATAAATAAATAAATAAATGCAATTAGAGAGACAGAGAGAAGCAACACAGATGGTATAATTTTCAAAGAGATTTTTAAAAACACATTAAAGAGCTTTTCTTCACTTTTTTTCTTTTTTCTTTTTTTTAATTTAGTGACAGTCTAGGAAGGAGGAGATGAAGATAAAGGAAAAAAAAATAAAAAGAAGATTTAATGAGGATGAGAGAGACGCTGAAAGGATGTTTCCTAATCTGAACAAGCAGCGAAGGAGAATCAGGACAGAGGGAAGGGATGAATCTGAGAGATAAGTATTGGGGATGGGTTGAAACAGTAAGGGTAAGAGAAGAACAAATGCAAGCCTACATTAAGAAATTAAGTCAAATCTGACCAAAAAAACCAAAAAAACCACAACCTGGTACCTTCTGCAATCTCATCTCAGGCCAGGCCAGTGTGTCTTCCTGGAACTGGAGGCACTCAGTGTGGAACGTCAAGATACCACCAGAAAGACAACTGCTCTCATCTTCTTTGAAAGCAATCTTCCTTAAAGCAGGAAGCAGTGGAAATCTCCTGAGAAAGGCTGTTCCCTTGGTGCCTCTAAGCAAATCTGGAGTTTCTGATAAAGCCATTCAATTGAATCCCCAGCTGTATTGCCCAAATTTCATGCTGCTGGCCACGAGTGGGGAAAATTTGCTGCTACTTGCAGAAACGACTGTTCTGCAGTCAAAGCAAGTGATGAAGATTCCCTCTGTCGGTCTTTAGTTTGCCGCATGAGATGGACATAACACTTTGTCTTTCCATGTCTGAGTATTCCTACCTCTAAAATAGTGAGTATTTATAATGCATCCAAATTTAATCCAGTTACCTTTACTAAAAGAGGTCAGAATTTTTCATCTCTTTCAGAGGCCGCCTCCTCCTAATGCAAACTCTCCTCTCCACTTCCAACTGAAATAGGTAGATGCTCATTTCCTGCAGCAGGAAGAAATAACTTTTATCCCTGCAGTGGCTGAGCAACTTCAACACCTGCACATGCTTCATAAAGACCAGTGCTGACTGACACAGATTTGTGACAAGACTTCCCAGCTTCACGGGGGATATGGTGACCCTTAATTCACTCCTGTTTGCAGAGGACATTGAGGTCCTTAGATGGAAGGGGTTATAAACCAGCAAGAATTATTTGCTACCACGCAGTCCCTCCCCTGCTCCTCACCCTCACCTCAAAAGACATTCCAGACTTCTTCTTATTGTGAGCTCTATTTTATTTTTTAATTTCCAGACCCGCTGAATGAGATAAGGGCCTGGAGGGACTGATTTACGAAGGGAGATTAAAAATGCTAGATACGTACAGTTTAGTTAAATGATGGACATGATAACTCTTTACAGGAATCTCATTTTCTTTGGAGGGACACAAGGGGAGGAAAATAAGGAAATGTACAGCTCTAAGCTTTATTTTGTTTATAATTTGCTTTTATTTACACTCAGTAGGAGAGACACAATGGCTGTCAGAAGAGTGACATAGGAACACAGCACAAGCCTGCTGGAAGAGGTACGCCAGGTTAATACAAAGCAGGTAAATTGCTGTATGAAGATAGTTAGCTGGAGAGGGATTAACAAAGGCTCTAACACAGCTAATGACAGCATAGAATGAAAATTTGGGGCTTGCATCCTGCAAAGTGGCCACACATAGTAATCTGCAAGATCCAGGACTTAAACAGAAAACCAATTAGCCTGACAACAGGCTTAGGGAAATGAATTGTGGAAACAGCCGCAATACATCATAGATCAGTAGTTTACAAAGGAGGAATGGAGAGAGGAAACAACATCACATTGAGTCCCGCAGAGACTAATGGAGAAATTCCATCAGGAGCCCTTTGCCCAGGAAAAAGAAAGAACTAGTTAAGTTATCTTCCAGTGGTTTGTTCCTACAAGAGCTCTGCTAAGGGGATCAAGGGAAAAAAATGTAAGAACCCCAGATGATCCGAAGAGCAAACAGTAGCACACAGCAACAGAGCTGATTTCTCTAGCTCTGGGCTCCCAGGACTGCAGAAGTGCTGGGGCTGCTGACCAGCCAAACCAGCAACGGGCACAAAGAGATTTTTGGTAGTGGTCTCACACGAAACAGGTAAGAGGTTCCAAGACAGAGAAATCTGTTTTGAGGTGTCTAAGCAGCAATGGGAAGTGTGTCTGTAGGGCTCCTACAAGGAACATTGGGAAGAGATAAAGTCTTCTGGCGAAGACATAGAATAGAATTATAGAACATTCTGAGTTGGAAGAGACACATCAGGATCATCAAGTCCAACTCCTGGCCCTGGGCAGGACATGCCAAGAAGCACACCATATGCCTGAGAATGTTGTCCAATGGAAGATGATGCTGGACTTCAAGACACAGAGCTGTAAAGGGAGACTTGTGATCCCTGCTAAGAGTGCAAGCTATTAGATGTGTCCTTGGACTACTCCTCACACTGCAGCACCATATTAAGTCCTGAGCGCTCATCACTGCAGAGTGATAAAATCCTCATATCCTCTCCCACTTCTGCCACCGTGCAGATCTGCTGCAATATGAGATCTGATGCAGGACATGGGGAATTCTTTCAAAAATGCCCCCAAAACTTTGACAACTTCAGTAAACAGACTGCCAGCTACAAAATGAGAAGCCCCTCTGGAAGAGGGAGAGGGGTTAGTTTAATGGAGAGCAAAAAGGTGGTATCAGAAGGAAGGAAAAGCAACAAAGCAAGCAAAAGTCCAGATGTGGTCTCAGGTTTTTTCTGCACCATGATGGAGCACCATGCTGGTGTCCTTGTCACAAAAGCACAGGAAGCAGCTCTGCACAAAGATGCAGTCTACATCAGAGCCAAGCCTTTAGGGCCTGTGCTGTGAGAAACCCTACAGAAAGTCAAACATCCTTTTGCCTGGTCAGGACCAGGTGAATGGGCTTGGCACTGTCAGCAGAATACCAGGCTGAAGTGGAATCTGTAGGTCCTGCAGCTGCAGCCCTACATATGCCCAGGTCCCTGCCATTTCTGTAGTCACCTCCCATGGGATGACCTCCTCTGCTTGATAATCCCCTTTGACTGGGGGATGCCCTTGAAACCCTTGAAGTGGGGCCCAGGGGTGCACAGTACCCAAAAGCCATACCTTGTTGATTCTGCACACCAAAAAGCCAGCCTGGCACAACCCAACATTGCAACAGCATCTATTTCACCTCTTTCCTGAGCAAAAGTAATGCCCATTGTCCACTGTGAATTGGCTCTTTTTCCAGAAGCCCCACACACAAATGATCCCATAACTGCATGAGTCTCCAAGGAGCAGAGATGATTCCTGAAGAAGCAATAGGCAGCTGGCGGGTAGAAGTGATCACTGCGTGGCGGATGGGATTCCACAGCACGCTGGAGATGGAAATATCACCTTAACAAGCATGGACAGCCCCCAATGGACTATAAAATTCATTTGGAGACTGAGATAATTCAAAGGAGCCAAGTGGCCCAGCAATAAAAGCTGGAACACATAAATTTAAATTCAGAGAGCTCTGCAGTGCCCTGGCAATAAGTGACAGAACAACCCTCTCCCTGGACTTATCCAGACCCATCTAAAAGTCACAGTCCAGAGACCAGAGAAAGATGCACAGAAACTGTGTTTTATAAAGGAGTAGAAGGGCCAAGGGGAGTAAATACAAGAAAAGTGCTTACACATTTGGCACATGTACAGAACATGTACCTGTGCCACAGCAGCTGTGCTGGGTGGGTATTGTGCAAGCAGCTTTTTATTAATCACATTACCCAATCCCAAACTAGCATATAGAAAAGGCTAAATATTGTTCTCTATTATACCAGGGTAGACCAGCTCAAGACAACAATTTCACACTACCTGAGTGTAGCTGAGGGTGGATTATGGCAAACTGCCTTCATTCTGCTTTTATGCACAACACAAATTCTCTTGTCCTTCCTCTCTTCTGTCCCCACTGGGATTCCTCCCCAAACTGTGCTTCCCAAAGCACTTCCCTCCCAAGGAGTTAGTTTGCCACTCATAAGATGAACAGCCTAAAATTGTGATAATAAAAACTTTATAGCTCTCCATCATGTTCATTCATGCTAATGCTCTCTCTCACTGTGGATATAGCAAAAATTTCAATGCTGGAGAAGAAATGGGTTTCAGATGGCATCACAGGCATGTTTTTCAGTGCTGTAAAAACATGGCAGTTCAATATACTTTTACAGCAGAAGATGTCCATCAAGGTCATTAATGACTGAGAGAGGAGACACAAGAGCAGAAAGTTGCTGATCGATGATGTGTCACAGTTTGGAGACGGAAACTGCGGTAGACATGATCCATACCTCTCCATGTCCCCACAGGGAACTGTCCTAATCTAATAAGACAGGTGTCTTCATGGAGAGGTCCCAAGGGCAAAAAAGGAGGTAGAGGTCTGGCAAGTGACATCAGCTGCAGCTTGGAAAATTGGAGGGTCTGAGGATAGGGCTGATCTCCTTGTAGCACCTCAGTGCAGAGGTGAGGACTCTTGAGGCTTGTGGGACCCACATGGTGCAGAATGCTAATTACTCTTGATGAGGCAGGAAAGGGACACTGGCTCGGCTAGTAATTCATTATAGCTAGCCCACCAGTCAAGGGAGTCCTTTGTCAGGGTGAGGCAGCCGCTCTCACTGATATAACAGGCACAAGCATTTTGATTTCCAAGCTCTGTGAGTGATGGCAGGTACCACACCTGTCCCCAGAGCTTAAAAGCTGGGATCTTCAGCACCAGCAGAACAAGCTTTCATCCTACAGGAGTCATTTTACTTTTTAACAAGTAGCAAGGGCAGACACGGACAGGAGGTGACACCTTAAAGGGTGTGCAGGAACGCCTAGGACTTGGGTTTAACTGCCATTGTTCTTTTCCTCTCCCACACAACTGGTCTTCCCAGAATCAGACCTGACTGTGATTTATTATTATCTCTAATTTTTTGTACAGAGGCAGCACACGGGAACTGTATTTGCAGAACAGAAATGCACTACGATAAGTATTACACACACAAAGACCAAAGATACAACCCCTGTTCCAAGCACTTTACAAATCAAGCACAGATTAGACACCAAGATAAATATTGCAGTGTAAAACACCTGATTTTTTTTTTAACCTGCCATTATAAAGGAATAGAAAATGCTTGTGACAATAGGGTTAAATATATGTTTAAGGAAGCACAATGCCTTTTAGGAGCCGCTGAAGCTGGTGAGGAAACAGCTGAAGACATCTTTTCTAGGCATTTTTCTGCCTTGTACTTTCTGCCTTTTTTTCCCCCTATCTTCTTCCATCCTAATAAGGACACTTGCAATGGAAACCAAGTTCTTTGCTGTTTCTGAGGTCATTTGCTCTTGCTGCTTATTTCCCTCCCTGCACATCATCAGCCAGTACGTGAACCAAAGGTGCTGTGGAGCAGAGAAAATGCCACCTCCCAGGAATGGAAATGGCACTGCATCACCATTCCTCTGCTTATGAAGTACCACTCTTTCATTATTTTTTTTCTTTCTAGCAGGGCTTGTCCTCTGTATATGACAGCTACCACTGAGATCAGACTTCAGTGTGTCTGTCAAGCTGGTCAACTCAATCTTTGTACAGGTCTGACTGAGTTAGTGAAATCTTAACTGGCCATTTCAATCAAAACAACTGTGAGACCTGTATTAGATCCTTTTACCATTAAAGCTTAATTTTCTAAACTGAGCAGAACAAGCTGCACTGGATAAAGGCATCTTTATAGCAATAGCTCTTACAGACCTGGAGGCTGCACCAGTTTAACCTTATGGAGTTCAGATAATATAACTGAAGGTTTAGAAAACCTGGGATCCTCCATGCACTTGTATGTCCCTGCTGCATCCCCTTCACTGAGATCAGTCCCAGCCCCACTCTGCCCCACAGGATGGACTAAAGACAGCTATTTCATGCACAACCCATACTCTTCCTCCCCTTTTGATGGTGGGGAATTGCATCAGAGGACACAACTGAAAGCAAATCCTCCTCGGCCTGCACTCCCAGTGAGCCTCAGCAATCAATAGCCATTGGAGGGTTTTCCCAGGAGGAGTGCCAGTTGCTGACACAGAGGGCTCCCCTAAGCTGCCTCCATGAAGCACTCTGGTCCCCCCTCAGATGGTGGCATAACCCTCTACCATCGGCCTCACGTGGAAATTTGCCACTGCCAAAGCCAGGTGTCTCTGCCCAGTCCTCTACACAGCTCCTCTTGGAAAGTATCCCTTATTACTTGCACAGGAGGATTTAGGGCTGAGCCAGCCCCACAGTTTCCAGAGATAAGGCCACGTCCCTGCCCTTGTGTAAGAGTGAAACAAGCACCTAAGGTGGCCAGTGAAGAGCAGGATGTACTTTTTGCCTTGCTCATCAGTGTGATCATCCCGCCCACCATTCCCTCCGGCAGGTAATTTTGCTGGAGGAGTTTCTGCAGTACCCACTCTGGGACTGTGCATTATGACAAAGCTTAATGGGATTCCACAGTCAATTACTCCCT
The DNA here is from genome assembly GCA_013397845.1 of Melanocharis versteri. Lineage (NCBI taxonomy): Eukaryota > Metazoa > Chordata > Aves > Passeriformes > Melanocharitidae > Melanocharis > Melanocharis versteri. Next base: position 397,054 of record VZTG01002421.1, read on the forward strand.
ACCCATTTTTCTGTAACAACACCATTGCACAACCGCTAATAAGTGAATTACAGGAGAGAAAAGCCTTTGCTTTGTATATGCAGGAGATGTGTCATTTGGCTCTTCAAGTGTACGAGAAAAGAAAAGATTTAATTTCTCAGCCCCTCTCTTCCCTAGCTCTCCCTCCACCATGAGATGAAATAAACAGAGGGAAGATGTGCTTTTTGCATAAATTGGGGATGTATGATTGATAATGTGTTATCTTGTCAGCTGGAGACACCTGCATGGCAGGTATTTATGCTATCAGAAGGGCTCTAACTGGTGAAATACAGTTTGGTGCCGATAAGGGGACCCAGGGACTCATGGCGCCAGCCCCATGAGGACAGGGGGATTAATGCTGATATTTTGCAGCTTGCTCTTATTAAATTCTGATTCCTTTTGTGAAGTGGAAAAAAAGAAGAGGGGAAGAGTGATTGGTTTTAAGCAGATAAAAGACACGAGGGGTGGGGGTGGCTGGTAGAAAAGGGGCTGATGAATGGCCAGGATATCTCTTGGGAATAAAAGCAAAAAGTATTAAACAATTTTCTGATTGACTAGGTCTTGTCTGTCAGGCAGGGAATCAGAGTGGGGGGAATGGGTTTGAAGAGTTCCTGAGAGTACAAAGACATGGTTATATTAAAAGCAGAGCTAAATTATACAGGTGGGGGACGGAGAAGGAGCCAATTTCCTTCATTTGCTGGAATTTTTAAACATGCAGCACTACTGATGTTCAGGCACCCAGCTCCCAGCCCAGCCTACTGCCATCAGCTTCTGCTTAATGCCCATGGCAGGGCATCCTGCTACAGGCAGTGACCAAACTCCTCGAAATACTCCTATTTAGGATAAGGCTTCCTCCAAGCAGGCAGCATACACCAGGTTATGGCAAAGTTATGTACAGGAGGTCCCCAGCTGCAGTACAAGGGGCAGGAGGGGGGGCACTGGCAGAGCTGGTGGGGGGAGCCTCAGGCTGGGAAAGCCAGCAGGGTTTCCACTGCTGAGCATCTTCAGGATTAAACCCTCAGGTCTTTGCTTGTACATGTATCTTAGAAAAGAATAATTTGCAACATTCATGAAAGAAAAGCCCTAACAACTTCAGATAAGCTTAGGTAATACTTTGCATATTCTGTGGGAATTCCTCTAGGGCTGGAAGAGCAGTAGCAAAAAACCTGGGAAGGAATGATCCCATGCACCACGAGCATCAGTGGGGAAACATGCCACACTAAGCACATCCACTGTGTGCAGAGAGGGATTCTATCAGCCCCAACCAGAACCAAACCATGCAAACACGAAAAGGCTCTGAGAATGTTACAGCAAGAAAGATACAGCAACACCCTTTTATAGGATGGGAAGGTTTGTGATGCAGACACAGATGGATCCTTTCGGTTATATGATTCTGTTTGTGGTTCTCTGGGCATGTATTATTAATATGCTACAGAGTTTTAATTAGAGCTGAGAGATTCACTCATTGTGAATAATTTATCTGATTAATTTTGCCTTGCTTCTGTTCATGAATTGTCCATAAGCAGTTTGTAATTTTCTCAAATTTATTTGTCATTTGCAATTATTTGCTGACTTGTCTCAGTAAATAATTCTCAGCATATTGTTTGTCCACAAACTGTCCCCGGATGGTCGATATTCAAAATCAAAGCTGGGTTAGATACACTTTTGTTAAATATATGCAGTAAATCCCATTGAATGTTTCTGTTTTCTGACTAACCTTTAGGTTCAGGCTTCCATAGAGAATACTACTTTTTATGAGTTCAAATTTTGCTTCCTGCAAATAGTCTCTAATATTTACATAAAATTCACTGTTCCCATGAACATTCCTGCCAGTCAATATATTCACTACAATACACACAGAAGAGACCACAAAAGGAGTGTTTTATTCTTGAGGCAAATAGTTCTTTTGTTACACAGTGCCCCAGTCTGTTCCTGGGGGACCCGACTGAACATTTGTTCAGTTTTGGGGTATTTTTTTTTCTGGTTTGTTTTGCTTTTCCAGCTCTCCTGGTCAGGGGTTATGTTGTCCCTAAGTCACTCTCTCATGCAAACCGTGCTGCATGCTAAATACATCGTCTTTGTGTGCTGCCTTTGCCAGCCTTTCTCAGAAGTGTCCACCAAGCATAGGGCACTGGGATAATCACCATCCAACCAGAAAGAGTGACCATCACTGCTGGGCATGCCGAGCCAGTCACTGCTTGCTCCAGCCTGTGCTGCCATGAAAAACTTGAGGCACACAAAGTGCCGTACAGCCAGGCTCACTCACACAGATGACCCCCACTCTGTGGTAACAGGAGAAGCTTGCCTGCTCCACATGGGATCTTCCCTTCAAGGAAACAAAATATATTGTTTGGCAATGAGGAGAGAAGTTTCTCTGCTTGCAGTTCTCAAGAACCAGTGTGAATAGTAAAAGGCATCTTTCCATAATTACTAAGTAACCTCCACTTGGTAGGTTTGAATTATTGGCTCGTGGCAGGGAACTATGGAGAAACATCATCGTCATCCAACAACATTCAGCAGAAGTTACTTATTTTTAAATCAAGTTCAGTGATGAAGACTCACATATTTCAGCATTCCAGAGCAGTGGGAAAGTAAATATTGCTGTGACAGTTCTGTGGATGCTCCTAGCCAACACACACTCTTACAAGGGTTTGTAAGCACGTGCAGTCATGACATAATCAGGGACAGCACAGACAGAAGTAACCATTTGTGTCACCTAGTCCTGCACCAGTGGAGCCAGGACCATATAATTCCCTTCAGCGTTTTTTCCTACAGCCTAGTCCAGACTGGTTTTAACTATTGCCAGCAGTGAGATTCCTACTTAATCTTTTCAGGACTTCACATATTTCAGCTCTCAGTATCTAAGCTCTCCCAGGCAGTTCCCATCTTTCCTTTCCCAGTGCAATTTTATAGCTTTTATTTATTACGTCCAGGGATGGAAATAACCTGACATACCTGTGTTTTGCAGGTTCGTTGAGGGTTTCACACCACTTTCTAGCTCAGCATACCAACACCTTCCATGTTTCCATTTGACCCATGTGTCCCCTGTAAATCCTCACACTCTCCAATCCAAGTCCCATCAAGGTCAGTGCCAAAAACCTCTGGTTCTTGGTGGGTCTCAAACATAACTTTTGATAGTCACAACTCACACATCTTAGACCTCAACAAGCCAAGCGCTGCTGTTTCACTTATTCCTCAAATCAATCTCCTGACCATCTGGCTGCTCCTGCTGCTCAAGTCTGAATTTTTTTCCAAGTCTTCTTATGATATTCTGCTGCCTTGGAGACTAGAATGGACAGGGAATACCACTGCCGTGCTCTGGATTCACTATTTGCATTTTCTAGGGTCTTAGCATCCTATAGAGCTTTGCGGGTACATGCAGTATGAACATCCTATAAGGTTTTGTAGACATTCATTATTAACACACAATAGAATCTGTGTAGATGCATTATTAATACCTTCTTAGCTGGCAAGAGAATGGTGATATTTTCTTATGAGAAATGTAATTGTTTAATATCAAACAGTATTATTTCAAAGATTTAATTGTGTAATTGGGGTCAGTAATCGCTCGGTCGTTCTCAGAGCAAGATGAACTTGCAGGGTAAAAGATTTATTGTCCTGACAATAGAGAGCAAATTTTAATATTTCTGAAAAAATGAGAACTATTAATCCTGGCATGTGTTACTCTCAAACACAGTGAACTGATAAAACTTTGATCTAATTTTCTCTTTGAAGGGGCACTGGTGGGGTGTGGGGAAGACTGTTAACTGGCTGTGGCCTGCCGCTGGAAGCACGGCTGAGCACAAAGGCGAGGCACATTCAGCTTCACAGGAGCTCTCAGATTGTGCACAAGGCAGCTACTGAGAGAACAAACTGTTCCAGTCCCACTGTGCTGCAAGGGGAGGGAAGACAGAAGCGGTTTCCATGACCACAGGCAGCTTCGCGGTCATCTCTCGAAGGGATGCTATTTGCATGTGCACCCAGTGTGCACACACTTGTCTGTCTCTGGGAGTGCCAAGCAATATTTGCAATACAGATCAAGTAATACACGTGCCAGTGGATGATGAGGTGCATACATGCCAGTTGCATCAAACATATGGGTAATTTGTCTGTGTGAAGCTTATGAACTCTATTTGATACTGGGGACTTGAGTATCAGTAGAACCTTCAAGCTTAGTTTTAATGAGAGGCTCTGACACTTTTCTCTGATTTGTTTGGTTTTGGGTTTTTTTGTATTTAAGTTGAACTAAAATTCACAGAAGGTGACAATGATAAAAAAAAAGGCCCGTTAAATTTTCATGGTGTCCTCTCAAATGGTGCACAAAAGCAAACCAAAAAAGAAAAAGAGCACCAGATTTGTGGGTCATACTGCAGAGATGACCAGTTATTATAAAAGCAAGGGTATTTCCTTGGACATTTGGAGAGAAAGGCTGGTGGAGAAGGTGGAAATAGAAAGGCTGCACAGCTTCTGTGATGGGCACAGGATCACAGTGCCCCTGGATGCTAGCAGGGAAAGGTATGTGTTATTTTGCAGTATATAACAAATTACACAGCAGTGCTGGTTAAGGGAAAGAGTTTCTGGGATTTCTGAATGTTTACAGTTGTGTATAACTTTGCTTTAAGTGACATAGGTCCCTGAGGGAGGGGTCTGTAAACTCCTCCTGCCTTCAAAGCCAGAGCTCTGGTAAAAGGTGGGCTTTGGCTTTGGAGCAGTGGGGATTGGCTCCAGGGCTTGCAGCAATCTAAGCATAAGGCCCAGTTTCTGTGGAAAGAACAGAAAGTACACCACACCGAGCAGGGGCAGGACAAATAAATGAGGCAAACAGGCTATGCAGGCCAAAAGAAGCTTATAAATATATGAAGCCAGGATGCCTGGACATAGCTGCAGCAGTCTGGCATGGAACCACCTAGGAAACTATATTAAGGCTATACAACAGAGATGAAAGTGCAGATACCAGCTTGTAAATACAGATGGGCTGCTTAGCTTTTTACAGATGTGGGCATTACATTTGCAGCTGAGCCCTGAGATCTGCTAATGAGAAAGACTATCTGAGAGGCTGAATATAATGAATTTATGGTAGTGATCTCTAGGCAGTATGTGTTTTTCAGACACTTAAGAAGAAAGAGCTGTCTCTGTTAACAATGTTTTAGTATATCCTTGCTTTTAGAATATTCTCCAAACAGACATAGGAGCAGAAACAACTTCTTTCTCTCAGGCTAACCTTCCCTTTTCCAATTACTTTAGCCAGGTATGTGGAGATAGCCAAGATTTAGACCTGTACCTGAATTGGCCTTGAGATCCAAAATTCAGTGACTAGAAGCCAAATTTAAACACTATCAGTTCTACCTAGGAGCCTTTGCTAATCACTTCTGGAGATGAACTTTTTAAAGGTTCGAGCCAACTATGGAGAAACACAAGACTTTAGGCAGAATTTAAGGTGCCTGTATCTGCTCAATGTATCCAGGCTGGCTAGACGTGACAGCCATGTCTTCTTCTGAAAGGCAGAAGTGCAGTTTTGCCCAGCTTGAATGATAAAAATTAACAGACTTTGCATACAAGACATTTTGATGTGGGGGAAGACATCTGGGTCATATAAAAAAAAAAAAATTTCTTTTCCCATTCCTTGTGCAATGTAGATGACATTTATTTTTGCTTCCTAAAGGTTACAGGAAAAGAGATACAGGATATTTCATGAGAGAGAAACTAAAACTTGTGAAGCAGGTTTTTGGAGCCCAGAAGGACATGCTTACCAAGTCTGGCTCCGTGATCCCAGATTCATGTTCTTCTGTGTACAATCTGCCCTGTGGCCCATTAAGTTTAAAGCTGAGACTTGCTGCTAAAAGCCATCAGCTCCTACAAAATGCTGCTCTGCCAGTTCAGCCTGGAGGTCTCACTGCTCTTTCTTCAAGCAATGCTGCAATTTGCAGCCTTGCCTGCGTACAATGACTGCCATTCTCTGCTCTACTGAAATAGCTTCATCTGGCCAATGCCAAAGAGTGTGTTATTAGACCAGTAACTCACTCCTGAACACAGTGATCCAGGTATGGCAATCCCCCAGCACTTGCTGAAAAAAAGAGCAGCAGAGAAACTCAAAAATTACTCTTGCCCTCATTCCCTTCCAAGTGGTGTGAATGCTGGATCGAAACCAAGGCCAGCAACAGAGAACATGGAGGAAATTTCCTTTTGCTATATTATCTGAAAGGAAAACAACAACTAACGAGGCATGCCAAGGCTACAAATTCACAGTGGAACCTGATGCTGTTAAAAACACACATTGCAGCAGGACAGATGGCGGGTTTATGCAGTGCCCTGCATTGAGGAGAGCGGTTCACAGTGCAGCAGGGATTCTTCAGTGGGCTCAGGCCGACTCAGCCCCAGCAGAGCTCTGGTTTCAATGAAAGCTGTTTCACCACCACTGACAGCATGTGGCTGCCACCTCCTCCCTCTCTCCACATGACATCAGCTCCACTAGCAGGCACAGGAGACATGCTTTGTTCCTCATCTTTATCTCAGTGTCTCCAATTAGGACCAGGTAATTCTCCTTAAGTCATTTCTCCCCACTTTGCATGTGGGTGTGTTGTTTCTGTGTCCGCGACTGGTGTGTGCACCTGTGTATGAATCCACTGTGGGTCACCTGTACACACACACACACACACAGAGGCACACAATGTTGAGAGTAATTTAACTCTCTTATTCAGCTGGATTAAATGTGCAAAGCCTAAGTAGCAAGATATCTCTGTTCTCTTGCCACAAGAGACTCAGACACCTAGAGGATAGGTGGGATGTAAAATCATATCACCAGAGCTTTTTGAAGAGGCAAAAGAAATTACAGGACACTAGGCTTAAATATTTGCTCTAGAGCTCCAAAACATCACTATGGCCTCCTTTTTGATTCTAGGGGAAAAAAAAATAAATCTATTACAAATGGTTATCAATGTAAAAGTACCAGCATCTCCTGTGCTTGAACTGTGGAGGATCCTTCCTAACACCTCCCTGGTCCTCAGCCATAAATACAGCACTCTTTCCCTTGCTCTCTGCTGGCCAGCATGAGGGCATTTCACCTTGCTTGTAGGAGCTCAGTAAGATGCAAAATATGACAAGCTGGTAGAAAAGAGAAATAGGCACATATTTCATTACTGAAAGGGAAACAAAAAGAGGGCTGTAGCAAAGCTGGATAATAAATAGACTTAAAATGCTTCTGTCTAATGCTAGTGTTCCCTTTTGTGCCTACACAGGTTTTTCAGAATGAGATGGGAGGTAAGGAGGAAAGGAAAGCAATGTGTACGCTCTGTGGAAGGACCAAAACTCCAGCACGGTGATCAAACCACTCAGGCAACTCTGTCGACATAGCAGAAAAACAGGGGGAAGGAAAGAAATGGGGAGGGAGAGGAGGGATAAAGTCAGGACTAATGGCAACTTCGAAGCAGAACAGCGCAGAAAAAGAGATGAGAAACATCACAGGAGAGAAATGACTAGCTGAGGAATAAACGTATTAAAAGAGCAGATTTATAGTCTAAGTGGTCACACAAGTCTCCTGCGGGCTTGATAGTAGAGTAAACCTGTCATGGATACAGACTGGTCCTACGGCAAGGCAATCTGTGGGAAAAAGCTTCACTAATCCATCCAGGTGGTCCCCTGTGTGATCTCCAGGATGCTCTCCCCAGCACCACCCCACCACAAACTCCAGCGGAGGTCAGCGAGGACCCCGCTCGCCCTGCAGGAACAATCATGCAGGGAAAGCTACCTGGAGAGACACAAGGAGCATGCGTGTGCTGCCTTGCTTTCCAGGCAGGGCCACGTGTCCATCAGCTCTGAGTCGTGTGTGTGTGACTCAGCTGGCTGCAGAGGCCTGAATTCACAAAGTGCCATCCAATTGCCCTCCAAAATCTTTCCTCTTCTTGCTGGTGTGTTTTATTGCTGCTGCTCCTAACAACTGTGCGCCAAACATTTAGAATTATGTGCCCACTTGCAGCCACTGCAACACAATTTATTCAGCTCACCAGTAATCCTGAAGCCGGCCTAGCTTGTAGTTTGATTTGCACAAAGCCCAGGACATATAGTTTCCAGTAAATTCTTAATCCACAAACCAGTTTCAAAGCCAGCAGGATAACTAATCAGGGCTGCCACCAGCCCTCCTCACCTCCTCCCCAGAAACCCTGGAGTCAGCTGATGCCCCCAAGTTAGTTTTAGTCTGGGCTATTCCCTCCCTGAGCACAATGCATCGGCGTGCTCACCGAAAGCTGGCACCTCAGGCATGGAAACCAATTCTCCATGCTATCTGCAGAGGTTTGGTCATGGGATAATGAAAGCTTGAATTCAAAACCCACTGAAGCTATTATAGCTATAAAGAGGGAAGGAGGGAGAGCTCAGGAGAAGAAGACAGACACAGAGGTCTATTTCTGACTGCAGGTGCATAACAGGGAAGCAGTCTTAAATACTCTGGCATCTGAGAAGGGAATACTATCCCTCTCTATTGCCAAGCCACTAAGGACATGCTATTTGAGCTTTGCCATTTCCACTCAAAAACGAGGACTACCTCTCACACCTGAAGTGTGAATCACATGCAGCTGTTCAATGACCCAAAATACAAGAAATGAGAAAGCACTCAATGTAGTTGCATTAATTGCACATGTGCAACACTGTGTGCATACTTACTAGCATGTGGAACTTACTGTTGCCTGGGAGTAGTAGAACAGAGATTGAAACTCTTTTCTTTCTGTCTCATATGAGAATTTTCAAGATATGAATACCAAAAAAAAACCCAAACAAAAAAACCCAAACAACTTACAAAAAAAAAAACAAACTTACAGAAGTGACTGTTGGTGTGATAAAAGAACCAGGAAATTCATCTTCTTATTCTTCCCAAACTTTCCCTATCAGATCTCTGCATGCTAACAGGGATTTAAAACTCTCTATCCTGACCATCCAGCAGCACAACCAGCTCCTACCTTGCAGCACTGTCACAGCTTGCTCATCCCGATCTCAGACCAGAGGTTACAATGATGATGGCACAATGTTTTTATGTGTGTACCTATCCTCATTTTGGATATGAAGACAGATCTCTGTATCATCTCATATTGGATCCACATTTATGTGACAGATTGGTCCTATGATGCAGGACTTCAAAGGGAAAGGGGCAGGAGGTTCAAAACACGTGCACACAAGTGGCAGCACCACCGTAAGAAAGCACAGGGGACACAGGTGGAGGGAGCAGGGGACAGGTTGAGAGAACACTACATGTTCTTATCTCTCCATGACTCTATCAGCCTACTAAACCCTGAGAGAGCACCACATGGCCTTGAAACGTGCAGGGAGCTGCAGTACATCCCCAGCTGTGCCCACGTTGCTGTGATAAAGCAGTTGCTGCTGGCCAGGAGACAACTTTCTACTGACTTGCCCATCAGGCATCTCCTCTCTTGCTGAGCTCACTGGGAGTCATGATGCAGAAGGTGTCACACAGAAACAAGATGAGGCCAACCAGCTGATGGGTTGTGCTGTGTTTTCCAGCAAAGAAACATTGCCTAAATCAGTGGGTGATTGCAGAAACTCAGCAGTAGTGGCAGCACTTGCTGAGATCATCAGAGCTCTCTGAACGGAGCTGTTTCCTCAAAAAAATAAGAGCATAGTTATCTCCACAATAAAAAAGTGGCATGGTGACATACCACCTCATTTCAGCTTCAAGCAGCAGCTTCACCAATAAAAAAGTGTGAATTCCTTAACTCCGTGCTTTTGCGTGCACAGAATTTGTGCTCCATTGCCCCCCTAAGGGGCACTTCACATTGTAGGCTGAACTGTGTCCTGGCAGCAGAAGCAAAAGTAGAGAAATCCAAGCTCATTCGCTTTTACCAGAGGAATTTCAGTGAATGATTATTTAAGAATGTGGTAACATGGAGGAGCCAACAGAGAACAGTGTGTAAATTGCTAGGCACTGTCAAAGCACTGAGCAAGAAACAGCTCCTGTTTAAGTGCCCACACTTTAGTAGCTATACCTGACACTGATGCAGTGAGTTATAGACATATTACATTTTAGGTACCTGCGTCTTCTTGCTTTGTTTCTGTGACATCTCAGTGCCTCGTGGTAGTGTATTTGCATTCTCAATGCTCCTTTAAGGCAGATGCCATTGCTGTATCCCAATGGTGAACTTGGGCAGTAGGGGACTAAATGACCTGTCCCACATCCCACAGGCTGTATCTGACAGCTGGAAATTGAACCTTCATCTCTCAAAGGCCAAGCAGCCTCCTAATTGATCCCCCTCTTCATTCTTGTACCTCTCCTATAGTTTATACATAACAATCAGGCAGTTGTTATCCTTTGTGAAAAGTGGGAGCTTTCCTCCTGCAGTCTCCATTCACCCAGCGCATATAGTATTTACCTTCAAGATCCAAGCCCCTTTGAACACACATACTCCTCATCTGACACCTGGACAATGTTGGAGGACTGCTCTGATGCCTTTACTTTCTCTCATTGTCCAGAGGAAGAAAATGTGAAAACAGGGAGATTAAAATGCACCTAAGCAATAACCCTTACAGTAATCTTAGGAGAAGATTAGGTCCTGCTAAGCAGGTGCTTCTTTCAGGGCTGCTCAATAAAGCTGAGGGAACTGTTCCTTGTATTGGTAATCACTTTGAACATATCCCCCTGTGCTTTTTTCCTGCCTCCTGCTTAGCACGAGGGCTGAGCCTCTGCTGACTGCTGGATGCTGCTTCCTGAGCTGGTGGACACTGTAAAGGTGGGTCAGCATTTTTTGCTCCTAGATTTGACCACTCAGCTCATATGAGAGGAAAAAAGGCCTTATCCCACAAGAGGAGACTGTCCAGTGCACATCCCAGAAGAAAGTGAGACATCAGAAAGGCCAGAACAGGCCTACATAACTCTTTTTAAGCAAACAACCACCATCTTTCATAAAAGGCATTAGAGCTCAGCTTTCCCTCATGAATCATGGGAGAGTGAGGGGGAGTTATGCCATCGACCTCAGCTCTCAGTGAAATGGATTTACCCAGGCAGCTCAAGCCCTCTTCACATCTTTAATAAAGCCATTCCCATCTACCTGCCTGAATAAAATTCTTCCTAACAGTCTCTTTGGTCAAAGGTCCCAGCTGATGCCATTGGTTTTGTTTTCAATATGCACCTCACACTTAGGCTGCTTTGTATTCCTTTGCACTGTGCAATGGAACAGTTCTTGATGAACAACAGTCTCCAGAATGATGCCTCCCTCCTTCCCTGTTGCTAAAACTCAGAGATGGAGAGAACCCTCAAGAGTCACTGGGATTGATGAGCCGTTAGCAGCACCTGCATCTTTTCTCAATGTTACCTTCATCTCACGCAGGACCAGGCTGCAGTGGGCGGGTACCCACTTACCTACATTTGCCCTAGCTCCTATAAGTATAGGCCTTTTCAGACTAACTCGTGGGCTCCGGGGAGAAACACAGGATTTGTACAGCCTCTGTGTTCCTGCACAGTATCAAATTTACATTCCATGCCTGTGTCACTCACACCTACTTCCACACAGCTGCCCAGTCCCACACCCTCGTATACCACCACACGCACACATCCTCTCACAAATTCAGGTTTGCTGTCACATTGCCATATACACATTTTGCTTTCCGGTTCTTCCTACGTGCATGTCTCTCCCCCACTCCATTTGCACAGGTCCCCAGGAGGCACACTAATACCATCATGCTAGCTGAAGACTCAAGCTCACCCTTGAGCCTGAACACTCCATTTACTATCCTCACCTTCAGGTGCCTTACAGTATTGCTCAGGCTTGGTCTGTGTCGTGCTGCTACTGAGAGAGAAGGAATCAGTCTTGGTTGAGAGAAGAGGGATGGTTCAAAGCTAAACCCTGCCCAGACAGGCAGAGATAGCTGATGGCCATGTCTGAGCTCATGCTGAGGCACAGAGCACGAAGACAAAGACTGATGGAACAAAAATGCCTTGCTTGCACATCTCTTGCACATTGCTATACCTCCTCTCCTAATAAATATGAATTTACTGAGGCTCCTGCTGAATGTCACTTGTCTTTAAATGTCTCTTGACAGTACTCAATCTCCCATCTCTCATGGTTAGGTAGGAGTGATGAACAAGGAGACACGGAAATCTCTGTTCCAGACCTACAGTGTACTGCAAGAGGGAAACAGATGGTTTAATATATTCTCTGTCTTCCTCTCTTCAACAAATCCTGGTACTTGCAGAAGTGCTAATCACCCAGAGCCCCAGGGAGTAAATTTTTGCCCTGCTCAGATAAACAGTTCCCATCCCATATTTTCCACTATCCTCACACTGTTCATCTTGATTCCCTCTCCTGAAGAGACCAATTTCAGAGAGTAAGGAGAAGAATAGGCCTCTGCTGCCATTTGTGTGTTTGGTCTTTCCAATGAAACAGTCAGAAAGTACGACTCTCCGTGCACAGGTCCACCCTGACTAACCATAAACAGAAACAAGCAGACTCCCCCCATTGTCGCATGTACCAGTTCTTTCCATGTGATGCTGCTCTACAACACGCAGTCTGTCACAGCAAACGGCACATGCTGACACGGTTCTTCCCAGCCAAACCCACAGAGCCACAGTGACAACAAAATTACAGAACAGCCTGGTCACTAAATTACCCAGCAGCTATGAGACAAGCCTTCTGAATTGCCTTGTTATTATTTCCCTAATACAGTCTGTTATAGCATCTGGCAGTGCGGTGTGTTTCAGGGCTAAGCGTGCAATAAAACTGTGTGATTAGATAGTTAACTGTCTTGTGATAACAAGGTAGGGATTTGCAACCAGCTAGAAAAGGAGAGATTCTTCCTAACAGAGCAAAATCCAGCCAGGAAAACTCAGACTCTAGACTGAAACACACATGATTACCCCCTTTAATAGAAAATCCCCATATGAGATTTCACTGGTGGGTGAGAAGGGAGGCATAAGGATTAAGGCTGTCTTTTCTTTTTTTTTTTTCCTTTTCCAAAGTTAATTCTCCCATACTGGCTGGTCAGCAGAGAGCAGTGATTACCTCTGTCAGGGAGAATGGGGAGGGCAGTTTACCATGGTTAGTCCTCCAGGGAGAATGGCAGGGGCCGGTGCAGCTCTAAGCTGAACTCCTGGGGACCACAGCTGTTAGGGAGCCTCCTATCAGACTCCTGTGGTTGTGACAGCATCACACATTTATTTTCTGGGGACTGGGCACATGGGGGTTGACAACAGAAAAAAGCCTACCCAGCCCCAGCTGCCTTCTCTACCCTGATCTATAGACAGCAAACCCCCCCCAACGGTGAAGTGGGACAGGTGACACCCAGAGAAGAGCACAAGTCCCATATTTGAAAGTGGAAGTCCTGAGCTGAGGGTAGGCAAAGAGGGTGTGATCAGTCTCACATAAATTGACCTTTACAAAACTCTTTCAGGTTCTAATTATCTGGCAGCATGAAGGACCAGGGAACTATCATGTAGCTACAGGAAAGTCGCCATGTAATTTGCTGTGTAGGTGGATACTCGGGATATTTGTCAGGTTATTACTATGTGGGTGAAGGGGTGTGTGCAAAGGCTTACCATGGGTGAGTGATGACTTTTACAGAATGGAAGTAGGGGGCAATCTGATTTCTCATGCCCCTTCTCCACCTGCCAGGAGACATATACCACGTCCCCACAAATGGCTCATTCATTGCTCTTACGATGGGACACAGCTGGAGAATGGGTTGCTCCTCTGCTACTGTCTGTGCAAATAAACCACAAAAATGGTGGTTCCTACCCTGAGGAACAGCTCATACCTAATAGGTCAGGCTGTCTCACAGATTCCTAAGAGCCAGATTCTCCACAGATGGGCCCCAGCACAGTGTGATCCACTGGATGAGGTATAAAACCTTTTCACTCGTGACCATCTCCAATCACAGCTTAGTACTCTCGCCTGGTATTTCTCTCCTAACAACTGTGGATTTTGGTTTTCACATTTTATTGAAGCAGCCCTTTGATTTCTCTCCTAGTCCCCTTCCCCGGCGCTGTTAACCAAACAGGTAGGCAAAGCACATGCAGTCATTTGCAGTTATTCCATATGCAGCTCAGGGACAGCTCTGACCTTTTTCTGTTTGTGTACAGCCTGTTTGCATGTGCCCGGCAAAATGCGTTCCCTTGCACCTCATACACACACGTACACTATAGTTTTAACTTTGTTCTCCCTCTGCATCACCCTACAATGACTTGTGAAACTGAACACAGCCTTTGTATCAGGAGGAGTTTTGTAAACCTTGGTTGGCTGGGCATGCAAGGAAGCTCTTAAATGGAAATGCTCTTGCGCTTAAATGGAAATTGGTTTGAATCTTCTTCAAATCCAGTCATTTTCTCCAGCTTACATGTTCAGAACTCTCAGACCCTGTTACATCTGTGATAAGCTAAGTCCCAATCTTAGACACCCTGCTCCCTTAACATCGGGGTACCCGGTGTTTTTATCTACTCTGAGCAGCCCTATTTCACATCCCTCCCAGAAGAGAGATGCTCATGTCAGATCTCCACAGCAGACCTACCATGGGAGAGCTCAAAACAAGCAGTGGGCAGACTACTCATTACACACAATTTATTTAGCAGATTCTGTCTTTTTTTTCCCCTGCTGATAGATGGTCTATGAACAAACTTTTATGCATTTATTATTGTTTATTATTTATTTATGCAAAATTGTTCAATGAATATTTTACATGGGCAAATTTCAGTCTGGGTGTTTGTAATGAGCTTTCATTCGATTAGAGAATTGTGAATATTCATAATGTCTAATTGGCCATCTCAGTCACATGGTATTTTTTTTTTCTGTCCCCTTACTAGAAGACTTAACTTTTATTAACTACTTCCATCCCAAGGAAGTTTCTTCTCTAGACTGAAAGGATGAGTGACTGGCCTGAAGGTGTCTTTCTGAAATACAGATTGTTGCAAAAGAGATAATTCTGAGGCTACGCCTCTATGGCATAAAGCAGAGCTTTGCCAAGATCTGCAAGCCAATTTTCATACTAGAAGCAGTGTCTTCATAGCAAAACACCCCAGGTATGCTCATGGAGGCTTTTTCCTCTCCAGGGCTGAGTAGCCAAGCAATACACTAGCCTAGCACACAGTTAGGTTGTTTTTGTCTTGGCTGAATGTTTTTGTGTGTTACCGCTACTCACTTGTACATATACTAGGGCTAAATTTGGTCACATTTAATGCAGGAGGCTCCACTTCAGTTAGTCCACACTCCTAATGCTTGCTATGGACTTCCAAAGCCTGATTATCATCCCCTCCTATTGTGGAAACATCAGATAAACTGCTTCCTAATCCTGGCTATCTCTCCATTGACTATAAAGAGCCTGCAGCCAACATGGCTACAGGCATTTGTGCTGTAGGTTGCAGATACTTAGTAATAGGCAATTTCCCTCATTCTGAAGAAGAGGTGGATATTTTCAAGCTGCCTGATGCTTAGGAGTAAGCACAGTAGAAGGAAAACATATTTGAACTGCAAAGAGCATGGAAAAATCTCAAACCAGCATCCTGTTCACTTTGTGATGTGCCCAGAGTATGGGAACATGTGAAGAAAGAAGAAGGAGAGCAGAGAGGCAGAACTAGGAGAATTTGTGGCATTACCCTACATTTGATTTGGTCATTTCAGCCTTTTCTTATGCACCCCTGTGCATCTGGAGTGGTCACATGGGAGAAAAAGGCTTGCCTAAGGTACTGAATCCCAGACCATCTATTTCTACCCCCTGGTTCCGGCTGTGTGACAGGATGGGTGCGCATGCCACTGTCACAGGGCACACACCAGCACCTGGAGAGCAGTATATGATGGGAAAAGCCTTAACGTCTGGGGACTGTGGTGCCATCCAGAGCTGTTGCTCTTCTCAGAAAGCAAGCCCCAGTTCTACTGCTCAAATTCTTCAGTGCGGGTCTAGGAATCGAACTCACTTTGGTTGAACATGTAATTGAATGCAGGGACACAGACAATAAAGTACTCCAACACTCTTTCCTCAACCAAAGAAATTACATGATATTAATGCAAGGTAGCTTGGGTTGACTTTACCTGCGTTAAAGTCAGGAAATTTAAAAAAATGATGGTTCCCACAGCAACCTTAACTCACCCATGTTGCACATATCTAATAAGGCAGAGTTAACAGCATACACATGAATATAAAATACTACTCAAGCAAATCTCAGCCATCAAATTGCATTAATATTGATTTGTTTCATTTAATAATAGATTGTCCCATCATTGCTTTCAAGAGAGCTTTTTATGAAACTATTTTTTTAAGTTAAGATTAAAAAAAGAAAAACCCAGCATATTTTATTCACGTTTGATATTTAAAAGAGGCGACATTGTTTCTCCATATGAGGAAGCTGACAAATAGGTAGAACTGAGTCCTCGTTTTTACTGTATTACAGTAATTTCAGCTATGGAGTTTTTAATTAAAAATTTGAAACCTAAGCGTGATGACAGCCAGAAGAGACATGATCAAATTTATTGAAAAAGATATGAGATATTAATCTCCTCCTTCACAGCCTAGGTTTCCTTTATTTCTATCACTGAGCTGAACCCGGTGCTGGGGATAAGTCACCTCATTGATGGGTACCAGCCTAGGATACAGTTCATTCAGGGCTATGCTAGACTCCTACCCAAATTAGCAGGATCATAACAACAAAAAGTCATAAAATCAAGGGAAAAAGAACCACAGGATCCTGGTCTGATTCAATAAAGGGATAACTGGTGTTAGTGCACGCTGCTCAAGATGTGGCATCTGTGTTGAAAGTGACTTTTTGGTATAGACACATGAAGTTCAGCTACCTGATGTCCTGAAAGGCACAGCTGAAATGCAGTAGCAAAGCTGTGTGGGGATTCTAACCCTAAATAACCGGAGATGTTGTGATATAACCTGAGAACATCGGCGCTGCTATCAATTATCACCTTTCGCAGTGTGTCTTACAGTGGGTCTAAACTGGGTGGAAATGAAAGGAAATTGTGCCCAGAGATCAGGACTCGGCAGACAGACATGAACAACTGGGATTGCTCCAGTGGCACGGCAGAGCTGCTTGGGGAGTGTGTGGCAGGAGAGCCGTGGGGGCTGCAGGGGGACCCTGACTGAGCAGTGCAAAGCCACGCAGTTTGCACAGCACCCTGGAAACCCTGGCAGTTCTTCCCCAAGGAGTAGCTGCACCTGGTGACCACCAATTTTAGCAGATCTCTGGCCAAGAACCATGGTGCTCACAGCCCTGTGGCCAGATCTCACCACACTCCATGACAGCACTCTGGAGTCACTGCAGCACACAGCTCTGTTCTTAAAAGACACCCTCAGGCACAAAGAGAAATGAATGAGCACCAGGAATTCAGCTGGTTCCTTGAGAGTCATTCAGTCAAGGAAAAAAATACAACCTCCTTCCTACTAGACCCTGACACCTGACTCAGAAACGAATCATCAGGGGAAAAAAAAAAAAAAAAAATCAAGCCAAACAACATCCTAGACCGCGTGTCTCATTTTGTTTTGGTTTTGAAGAAAAATAACCCCCCTAATTTGATTCCGAAGTCCTTGTAAAACCACCTCCCCCAGCCTCTTGTTTAAAGTTTCCAGCTCCTCGTTTAAATTAACTTGCTAAATGTTCGAGTCGCTGCCTGGTTGGAGGCACTATCTGGTCCATCGGAGGAGCCTGGCTGCTCACGTGGCAGCTCTCATTAGCGACAGGCAGGGACTCAGCTGCGCCGGCTTTGATAAGCCCGGCTCCACTCTCACAAGTACGCCGCAAAGCAATTAAAACAGCAAAGGGCCCTTTTTTCCCCCTACCATCCTTCTTCTTCCTCCTCCAAAGCTGAATAAAAATGATTTGATAAATTATTCTTTTCAGAGCTAAACACTCAGGCGAAGGAAGGGGGAGGAGGGAAAATCCACACAGGGGAGGCAATTCGCTCCCGAGGACCCATTATTAGCCCGTATCCCCAGCTCGCCGGCAATCGGGACAAATCCTGGTGCTCGGGGTGGGCCAGTGCCACGGCGATGCTCCCCGCCACCCACCTCCCGCTGCTCCCAGCCCGTATGTGCAAATCTGCGTGAGGAATGGATGGGAGCCGGGCAGGTGTTATCATACTGCCTGCCTTCGGATGCAGTGCAGGCACAGCTCAATTCCCTCAGCATCGTCTGAATTCCTCTGACTTAAACTAGGGCAGGAAACCCTCAGGAGGCTGATAGAAAACCCAGTCTGGAGGTGTCCGGCTATGCTGCCATTGCCACCATAGCTGGAGCCAGAATTGTATGCTTGAAACAGCCCTGGGGTTTTCTGTCTGTCTGCCTGCAGTGTAGCACCAGTGCACTGTGCTTTTCTGGGACTCCCAGACACCGAAATAACCCTCCTGATTACAGAGAAGTGGAAGAGATGGAAAGCCTGGGTACCACCTAGATTAGATTAAGTGATGCACCGAAGTGAAGTGCCTACTGATTAATGTGGAACTAACACAAGACCTCCTGCAGGAAGCAGAAACAAAGATGGGACTCAGGGACTCAGGAAGAGAGGAAGGGTTGGCATGGCAATAACACAGCTCGCAGTCAGAGATCTGCTTCTGCAAACGGGGCTTGGCATTCACAGAAGGGAGCACCTGATGGCCAGGGATTGAATGGGCAGGCTTAATTGAGACTGCACTATCCAAGAACAGACATGCTAAAACATTAGCCAGTACTTAGGCTCTATCGATGTTTTTCAAATGCATCTGTAAACTTACTTCTATTAAATGGGATTCTGACAAGTGCTTGAATTTGCAATCTGCTCAGCAAACAAAGGACCATCACGGGGATTGGCCAACCACCTCTGAAACTCTCTGTCTCTCCTCACTTAGTCTCCGATCATGATCTGGTTTGTGAGCCAGGCTTTCCTGTCCTCATTGTGGGAATTATCTGCCAGTTCCCACAGCATTAGCAACTGCAGTTTGTAGTGAGAAAAGAGATGCAGAGAAAGATGATAATTTGGAAAAAAACTCAACAAAAACAAACCAACCCAAGAGAAGTACTGCACACAAAGGTTTCCAATCGGCAGCCCATACCCACTACAATCCAAAATAAAACAACTGTAAAGCTGCAAAATCCTGCTCCTTTTCCGTGTCACAAAACCACCTGACTCACACCAGGATGCACACTGAGTAAAGAAGGGTTAACATGCAAGATGTTCTATACGATGTCTTCAGAGAAGAATTCTCTCTCTCTCGCTGTCACCTACAGAAATGCAAACGGTTCATCCATTTAGGTGACAACATCTCTGACTTAGACAAGCAGTTTCAGAGGAGGGGAAGTATATCAGAACATCTGGGAAGTTAAGAGGGAGAGAAGCTGGGAACTGGGAGTTTCCTGGCAGCCTCAGGTGGATGCTGCTGCAATGATGCATGATAAAGAGGCATGGAGAGAGAGGCAGAGGGTGTAGAGGACACAGTGCAGTTTCCAAGTGATCATCCATCACCAGTGGCTCTGCCTTCTCCTTTTTGTGCCAACAGGTGATGGAGCCTCATCCATAAAACATTTCCTGGGTGTCACTAACTGGAAGACACATTGGAGGGTTACATTCACTCTGCATAAGAAATAACTTCCCAGATGAAGGAGAGAGCTGCCACTTTTAAACTCCCTGTGCTTTCCTCCTTCCCACCTGTCCCTGCATGTTGCACCCAAGAAATCATCTGTCTCCACCCGCTTCTCCTCTCCTCACCAGCTGCTTCTGTGATCCATACCACAGGCTCCTCTTCCATAGGTACTTTTTATGTAAGTATTTTGTGTATTTTATGTGTTTGGGGTTGTTTTTGTTTGTTTGTTTGTTTGGTTTTTTTTTTTCATACAGGCTACTCCACACATATAGACCTGTGGAATCTTCTCATACTCACAGGAGGAAAATCAGTTTCCAGCGTATCCAATAGCCCCTTCAGCTCCTGGCTCCTCTCAGCTCATCACTCCCTTCTCACATGCTCCTGAAACCATTCCTAATTCATACTCTGTACATTTTAACATTTCAACAAAAAGCTCCCAAACGTGCACACTCAGTAAAACACAACAAAAGCATAACGTCTTTGTTTAGCCTAGGTGGCAGGACCCTAATGACTACAAGAGTCAGAACTACAAGATCTCTGAAGGTTCTGCTCCCAAAATAATTAAAACAGAAATATGTAGGGAAAAAAAAAAAAAAAAAGAGTTTTTAGCCACTAACTAAATGATTTTCATTTAAATTTACAAACAAAAAATGGCGGGGTGATTCCTTAAGTACTTTGGATTCGGGATCTGAAATATGACTCAGGTTACACCTGATGGAATCAGCTGGTTTTCCTGTAATATTCTGGAATTGAATGATAGTTTTGACAAACCTCTGCATGCATTAGCAACGTTGGCAGCCTCCACAAACAGGAATTAAGTCCTTAAGTAGCAGGGAGAGGGGAAGGGGCTGCAGGGAAGCCACGGAGGAGGGAGGGGCACTGCAAAGCTGGTGTGGGGAGCCCAAATTTGGGAGAGCTGGGGGGATAGTGGGGATGGAAGGCAAGGCAGGGAGGGGCATTGGCAGAGCTGGGTGTAATGAGCGATGTGCAGCAGCTGTTTGTGGCCAGCTCCCTCATGGCATATTTTTCACTAGAACTAGAATTCAACTGTTCTTAATACCAACTCCTGTGCCATTTATTGCCTGACTTACCAAACCTAACTCACTTCAGCAATTGCATTCCTCCATCAGCAAATTGACGGTTCTGACTGCCAACCTCAGCTGTCAGCCATCCAAGTGTTTCTAGAAATGTATTGAATTTGATGTTACGACGTTTACTTGTCTCCTGAATGTAATCTCCTCCTGAGAGGTGGAGTATCTGGATAGTAGATGAATCTCACCTGTAATTAAATTCTTCTAAGAGATAAAGTGGCCACAGAATTAGGGTGAGTGTATGTCTTGAAGATGGATATATGCTCTATGAGCACTCTGCCTTGTGTTTTGGAGGATTAAACACCATAGAACCATGGGAAGCTAAGAATGCAAAAGGGAAGGATGATGCAAGAGAAAAAAAAAAAACAGAGGAGAAAGAAGACCTAGAGACAGAAAAGAATGACAGTGAGACAGAGAAGACTACCTAAAGAAAGAAAGGCAGGTGGAATCACTGAAAAAAGAAATAGAAGGAAAGAAAAGCTCTGTGGAGAGCTGCTGAACACAGTACCCCGCCTTCAATCCCCTCCAGAGGAGTAAATGCTGACCCTACTTCTTTCCTGGCTTGTCAGGGGCTGCTTGGCTGAATAAGCCCAGCCCAGCAGCCCTCTCTCGCTCTCTCAGCATTAATATATTCATTTCATTATTCAATTATTTAAAACATTTCCTATGTTCCGTCTATTTCACACAGATGGAGGTGGGGTGAGCTGCTCCCTCTCTCTTTAAAGCCTGTACTGCAGGAGCCTCGAGGAATGTAGGGCACAAAGTGCTCCTCAGCACTCCCTCCTCCACCAGCTTCACCCTGGCCCCAGCACCAGATGCTGCCTTCCGTGCAGCTCGGACATCTTGTTTCAAATGACACCCCGTGAGTGCCCGCTGCCACTGCAGTGTCCCCCGCATGGCGCAGGGTGCTCTGTGCCACCGCGAGCCCCGCGGGCTGTCAGAGGGAAGCAGAGGCGCTGGAAGCTGCTCTCCTGTCAAACTCTGCTGGCCCCTGCAGACGAGCTGCCGCTTCACGATGTGTAAAATGTAAGGCTGCGGGTTACAGAGACTTTTCCTCTCCATTTGTCTATCAGCTTTTGAGGGGCTAATTAGCTTGTTAGTCATGATGTCTCTCTCAGGCTTGCAAACTACCATAAATCTCCTTTCTTCCAGGGGAGCATTAACTTGGAATCTTGGATGGGAGACCGCCAAAGACAAGGTGCTGAAGGCAGCAGAGTTCATGAGTGAGAGGCTGTCATTCCTCCTACAACATCATTAGCCCCCGTGTCCCAAAGTGATGCTGAGAAAGGCCATTTGTAAAGCAGATTCCTTGACCATTTGCAATTACGAGAGAGTCAATGGGTATTACACAGCACTGCCCCACAAAGGACACTACTAGAATCTCATGGAGTAAAGTTGAAGGAGCCCTGCTGAACCACCTAGCCAACCTCTGCCACCCAAAAGCATCAGCCACATTAAAATCATTCCTGAAAGCCGTTTTTCCAACCTATTCTGAACTCCCAGCAGTGCAGGGTCCCTGTCCCCCCAAGGCCCTCTCCTCCATTATGTCATAATAGCATCTGAAAATTACTTTGTTACCACATGGGACTTTTCCTCCTCTACCCCCATTCACACCCAGAAAACTGTTGCAAGCATTGCTGTATACTCTCAACTCCTAATTTTGACTCCCATCAGACTTTGTGCTATGTCACTGTCAGTTTTCAAGGCAGGCTACCTAATTAAAGGTATCTCACACACAAAGAGATTACTCTGTCCTTTATTTGACTAACAGTCCGTGTTTGCCACAGCTTACAAAACAGCCAGGCCTGCCTGCTGCTCTGCTGTGTCCCCGTACTGCCTGGCGTGGGCTGCTTGTTAAGTGGCACTGAGGAACAGGAAATTCAGCTGGTCTCGAGTGGTACCATCAGTGCGGGGTTTGCCTTGGGCTTCCTGCAGCTTGTCACTAGAACTGGTGGGTGTATCCAGCCCCCAAAATCCTCATTTGAGGCAGAGATGGGTAAGGATTTTCAGGGAATCAACCAGATATTTTTAGTTTAGCTTAGCTAATTTTTTTTGTTTTTCCTGCAAGAAAGTGTTAGCTATTTGACAAGGATTTTGCTGCACCTTTATTAGCAATCCTTATTGTGTTCAAATCTTATGGGAGAATTCCCTCAGTGCAATTCCACTCAGGCAATTCTGCTAGTAATCTGCGTGGTTACCAACACTAAGGCATTGCAGCAGATAAGGAGAGAGCACCTGGGGAATTCAGCCTTTTGCTCTGCCATGAGGATTTCCTGCAGTGCATTCTCAGACTTTTGTCCAATTCTGTGATAAATGATCTCAAATGATGGAGTGTGCAACTGTTCCCTTTATAGGAAGAGTTCCCGAGCCAAGAACAACTTACTGACACAAAGTGAATCTGGATAATCAGCCCCATTTGCATTCTTTCCCTCCTGATGCTAGCTAAAGCTGGGTAAACAATTCTGAATGAATCATTTATTAGCTTAATTCTACCTTCTCCAATTCATGAACTGTCCACTGGCGCTTCCCAGTTTCGTTTCCTCCAGCCTATTTTCTCTTCAGAATCATTTGGGTATGAACACAACACAATTCACTGAAGTCAGCAGGATTATTTCTTTGCATAAAAGGACAATTTCTTTCCATAAAAATAAGCTTGTGCTTTAAAGCTTTTGTTGAACAGGGCTTGTCTTGATGGATCTTGTTTGTTTTTTTCTTTAGAAATTATCTTTCGTTTTTGACTTACTTGTTAGCAGTTGAAATTTTACAACTATCTTTCTTGAATACAAGAGTCATGTGGTAAGTTTGCATAACCTTGAATGGATGAAAGCAACTCCTAAAGCACTTAACTTCCTAGGAAACCAACACAATTCACAATGTGTTTTCTCAGTGCCACATTACCAATACTGCAGTACAAAAAAAGTCAGGAGTCAGGCCCTCAAAGCTAAAAATTGTGAGGTTTTGTGGTTTTTTTCAAGTTATAAATGTTAGGTTCTTTTCATTAGTCCCCTTGCTTTTTAACCTTTCAGGTCCATTTTCTTCATCAAAAGCACAAGGGCCAGAAACATGCTGCTTCAAAAAAAGAAAAAAATATCTTGACTTCAACAGCAAGGCTTTTACAAACACAGTGAATACAACGAGCCTCACAAAAAACATGAGTGCTGGCAACAGCTAACAAAGCAATTATGCACCAATAATACAAACTAAACATTAGTTTGCAATGCTGAATTGATTGCCATGTTTTCTACAACAGTTCCAGCCAGGGGACTTCTTTCCTGGGATAATCACACAAATCAAACTCAAAAGGGGTAGGACAAAATCAGGTCCAAATTGCATGCTCAAGCCAGTGTTGAAGGAAGGATTTTGGCCTCTAAGCTCTATTTACTCCTTATTCAGGGTTGCCCTAAACACTAACTTTTTGTCCAGGGTGCCTTTCCAGTATATGATCTATAGGTACTGTCCTCCTCTCTGTGCCAGCTAGGCAAACACCTCCTCTTCATTTGTAGCGTGGTCCCTTTGCTTGCTGTGACAATGCCATTCCTCTGTCACCTCAGTCTAATATATGAGCATCCAAGGCACTGCTCAAGGACTGGATTTCTTTCTCCAGTGGTGTCTAACTCGTCCCCGAAGCAGCGCCCTCTCCCTTGCACCTGTTTGGAAAGAGCTGCAGGCATATCCCTCTCCAAGAGCGATGTGAGCACTCCCTCTGCTGTCACACACAGGCTCCAGGCAGCTGGGCATTCCGCAGCCTTGTGCAGCTCCTGCCTTCCCACCACCAATAGCTATTCGGCTGGCATTTGTCTTGCAGTGGAAGGGTTACCGCAACACATGCTGGGAACGCCTGGCCACGGGAAACTCAAGTGATGGAGGTATTTCCAGTCTTCTTGCCCCCATCAGGCCTAGTGATTTCTAAACTGGGGGCATACATGCGTTGCCTGCACTCTGTGAGATTCAATTTATACCAGTAGACAAGAAGTCAAGTTCATGATCCCCAGAACAGGAGAGCAGATAGCTTTGTGCTTTTGATTTTTTCAAGTGAAACCATCTGGCTAATTCTGTGTGGCTTGTGTGTGTGTGTGTGTGTGTGTTAGCAGAGAGAAACACAGCCCGTTTCCCTGTCACGGCTGTGCCTGCAGTCACAAGGGAAGAATTTGTTACTTTGGAAGTAGATCCTGCCCATCCCAACCTTTACAGATAGGGAGGAGGTATCAGCATGGCTGTAGTCACTAAAGCCAGCAAATGAGGTGTGGCACAATAATGTATCAGCAAAGTTGTGGCCTTATTTTCCCTCAAAACCAAAACCTGCTAAGGCAATTCTCACACATCCACCTGACAGGTCACAAGCCAAGAGATCTGACCTGATTTATCACCAAGGTTGAGAAAGAGTGTACCACCCTCTGACTGGCATTCTTTCCCTTCCCTCCTTAGGCCTTTAAGCCATGCTCCCCCACCTTTCAGTCACCCAGGTATCCAAGCACCCATGTTCCCACCTCTTCATCCACACAATATGGTGCTGGCACCCCCTTTTTACAAATGGGCTTGAAGCCCAGACAGACTTCTCCCTGTCAGATGGGAAATACATGACAGAACAAAGCCTCACGTTACCTAGCTAAACTCCCTAACACAAGAGATAGCAAACATTTTCGTAGTCTGCTGCCAAGTTTGTTTAAAGCGAACCAACAAACAAGCTTTGAAGGTTATTATCACTGTTTCCAACCCAAGTCTCAGTGAAAGCTGGACTTGGCAATGGTGACAATGGTCTGTCAATGCTGCTATTCCCACTGGGCCAACATTACCTCCGTGACAGAAAGTTCCTGAGCTGTCTTCCCACTTGAAGCAGGATGCTGCAGTGGTTGATGCCCAGCCTCTCAAAGCCTTCTGTCAGTTCACCAGACCAGGATATATTCCCACATCAAGCACCTGCTCTAGCATAGCATTTCCACACCACAACCACATCATCCTGCCAACCCAGGAGGAAATGTACAGATACTGCCCCGTGCAGGCCCATCAGACCATCTTCTGGGATTGATCCTCTCGCTGTGTTTACACTCAGGTGCTATGGGCCTTGGGAATCCTGCTTCCCATTGCGGGCAGGTTCAGGCTCATCCTACCCATCCCTGTGTTGTTTGTGCAGCTTTCTGCCAGCAGAAGGGAAGTCTCTTGGCAGGCCTGCTCATGGAATGCAGACAGCAGTATCCTCAGTGGCTACTCACGGTGTCACCAGCAAGATTAACCTGCCGGATGAGCAATATACCCTGCAACAACAGAAAAATGTGTCTCCTACTTCATCCTACCTCACTGGTCCCGGAGCAGCCAAATTGCCTCTTGGAAGCAGAGCTTCCCACAGCAAATAGGCAGTTGGCTGCCCATGCAGGACTCCTGTCTGGGAGACACCCATGCCTGGGGCCAGCATGTCTCTCTGGCACAGAGGGGACAGTGGGTGCAGCATCTGGGACTCACTCTGGCACCTGCAACCAGAAGCATGGCTGGGGAAGCCAGTACCAGGTGGAGGAGCAGTCACAGGGAAGCACTGTGCACTGGGTTGGATTGAGGACAGTGCATGATGAGTGTAACTATGCTGCTCTCTGTTGGCTGCAGCATGGGGAACAGATATGACTTCAAATGCTGCTGTTACTTGAATTCAAGTGGATCCTTTAAAGGGCTTTACAGAACAAACCAGTATTTGGAAAATTTTTTTGCAGCTTCCTACATTGTAAAGTGAAGAGGTCAAGGCTCAAAATGCATGAATTTTATCCCCTGTGCTGGGCAATGAAAATTCAGCTATGGGTGACTATGAAACAATTCACAATCAAATGCAAAACAGGAAAAAGAAATCCAGACCACATGATTTCCAACCCCCTACCCTAACCAGCTGTTCTGCCCATTCCTTTATCTTTCCTTTTCCATTTCCCCAGCCGATTTCCACATCCTTGCTTTGGCTTTCCTTTGTCAGAGCTTACAGCAAAGTGTTTCTGCTTAGCCAATGCTCTGCCTGAAGCAAGTGGGGAGCACTGGGGATGAGGAAGCTGGTTGGGAATGTGCTGAATAAATCATGGTCAGAGCCCAGGACAGAAAAAATGGAAACGAATGCAGTCCTTTGGTGCTAGAAAGTATTAAAAATGGTGGTTCAGTCTTTATCTACAGCACAGGTAATTTCTCACAAAGAAACCTTCTTCCTGAGAGAACTCTTACCTATGGGATCCATGGACGTGCAGCTGTGACTCACCAGCCCCAGATGCCATCCCACACACATCCTGCCCTGTTCTGCTTTGCTGAGTGTGGATGTTCTCTGATGTTCCTGGTTCTTTCTCCCTCTTCCCCTCCCAAACTCCTACTCACCTAGAGCTTTATGTCCCAGGTTGCTTTACAGATACAGAGATGTTGTATAGCTGGGTTGCTCTCTGCCCACTGGCTTGTGAAGGCAGGGATGGCTTTCAACAGGAGAAAACACACTTAGAGCTAGGTTGTGGTGTAGTCTTGACTGGCTGGTGGTTAGGAATAGCCAGAAAGTAAGAATTCTTTATCAGAGGAAGATGGAGTTTTTTGAGATGTGTTTTGAGGCTGTTGTGCAATAAAGCAAAGACTACCAGAAAATACATGTGGAAAACAGTATGAAAGAAAAAGGTGAAAAAATGAACAGAGACACAGATGATGCTTTTTGTTTTCAGGATGCTGTTCAGTCTACTGTTTCGTTGTCTTCCCTACATCAGAGGGAGCGAAAGTTTTCTCAGAAAATTTTCATCACATTTACACTAATGGTCTTGACAAGGAGTATTTTCTATGAAAGTAAGCATTCCTTCCCCTGCATCATTTCACCTCTCCCCCTCAACACCATGACTAATCCTGAAGCTGTAAATGAGTAGTCCACATGCATCCCCTATGTGCCTCATGGACCCTACTTGTTTCTAGCCCAGGATCAAAAACCTGCATCCAGTGTAATCATCCATGGTCAACGTAAAGAGCTTAGAAGAGAGGGGACGGAGATCCAGGTGCCCTCAACTTTTGCTAACACCTGGATCTATTTAAATAGCAATGCCTATGAGAAAAGACAGTTCAGAGCTACACTTCTAGTAGTGCCAGGTTGCTGTGCCATACTGGGTGCTTCCCTTACTTCTGTTTCCCCTTCAAAGATAAAAATGAAGATTCACACCACACTGTGAGAAAGGATATCAACTGTACCTTCATTTATCTGGGGTTAGAAGAGCCAGGGTTGATCCTTTCACACCTCCTGCACCTGGTGCAAGTGGGGAAAGGTCAGCACTGCTCTGGGAGCACTGCAAAGACAGCAGAGCACTGGTGCACTGCTCTTCTGCAAGGGCAAAGGCAACTGACTGAAGCTGGGCAGAGAAACCCTTTCATACAACACCGAATGCACAGGTGTTACAGTGGATGAAACCTGCTCAGCGTCCTGGGGACAGGAATGTGTGTGAGCATTTCAAAGGGATCTTTATTTTGCACACAAGAGTGGTACGGTCCCTCCTGCAATGCTTGGCATGAGGTTGCAAAGCTCATTTTCCCAAATCATACTAAAGCTACATATTCTGACCCACATGGATATAGTGGTGCCTGTGGCATCTCCAAAATGGACCTTCAGTATCCTGTGGAATGGCAGAAACTCTGCCCATGTCAAGCCAGGGCTGCATCCCACCCCCTACCTGAGAATCTGGGGCAAGGAGATCTCTATGTACAATAAAGTCATCCAAATTGGAAACTCCACATGCACACTCCACCAACCAAAACACCCGAGGAGGACACCTGTTCACGGCGTTTCACCTGTGTTAAAGCTGGGAAAACAAAAAGAAAAAAAACAAGAAAAAAAACCCCAACAAACAAACAAACAACAACAACAAAAAACTATTTAACCCAAAAAACCAAAAAACCGCAACCCACTGAAAAGCAACATCGCCCTTTGCCAGCAGATGGCAATGGCACTCCACTTGTTCATCGCCGATGCCGTTCCTGGAAAAGGACACGTAGATGCCATCTACAGAGCACTCCTGAGAAGCAAAGTCTTTAAAAAATGCTTCGGCTCTGCGCAACGAAAACACTTTTAAAAATCGTGGGAGAGTAAATAAGGCTGTCTCATGTGCAGTCCCACCACCTAGAAGCCTGGACGTGATGGCAGATTTATGCTGCACAGGACAAACTCTATGATTTTCTCATTCTCCCCCTTTCATTTTCCCTTCATAGAGATTCAGTCTAGAATATTAAGGGAACAGGGTTATTTATTTATTTATGCCTTTTCAACTTTCCTGACTGAAGAGACAGGGTTTTCTTCTCCCCTGCACATTCCAGTCTGTGTGGATGGGGAGCAGTAGGAATCCAGCAAGGACCAGACCATCTCAACAGCAGGGTGATGGCAGCTCCTCCTTCTCCCACGTGTAAAGCCTTTATCTTTCAGTTTTAAATGAGTCCTTGAAATGCCCTTGAGCTATAGGGCCTAATAAACTAACATTTATACAGACATATGCTCAACAGTTCATCGCATTTGTGTGGAACCTGCAATTCCCCCCAATAAAGGTGTTCAGTACAGCCCCTTCTTCTGCGCCATTGAAAGATAAAGTACCCTCAAGCTGTGGGGCTGCTGACTTCCCACTGACGGATCATCCAGCCAAGAAAAAATCCTCCCAGGCTTCAAAATCTCCCACTGAACTAGAGAAATAAGTTGAACTCAGCCCCGCAACTGGGGACCCTCACCAGAGAACTTGAGGCTGCTGCAGGCAGAAAGAGAAAGAGACCTTTGTGAAGCACAAAGGACTGCAGGCAGAAGACAGCTTTAATGACAGCCAGCTGGGGCAAATCCCACTTGCAGGGGGTTGGGCCTGGCACCACAGGAGAAAAGGTACTGGAACCTGCAAAAAAGGGGGGTGAAGGCATCCTCATTTGGATGGCTGAGCACAGCATCTCTGAAGTGAGTAATTATGCATGTCTGGACACTGCAGGTCCTCTAGCAGCCGTCACGGCACAGGGTCACCTAAAGATTAGGCTGTTTAATTAAAACAGGGTGTGGAGAAGATTCAGGGGAGGGCAACTTGCCCAAAGACAGCATGGACTGCGCAACCTCTCTGGGAGAGTTGCTGATTAGAGAGTCAGAGACATCTCTGCCGCAGGGAAGGGGACTCATCTCTGCAAGTCCTCGAACAGGTACTTCACGGTGACTTGTCTTGTTAGCATGAATAAAAGTCCCATCACAGGGCTTGGCCGAACTGGACATATTTCAAGCTTCTCTCCAGCTGGCTAAGTGATTCCAAAGTGGGAGGAGAGCGTCCTTGAGATATGATTTCTCTTTCAGACATTTCCACAGGAGGCAGAAGGAAGTAAAAACACACCTACACACCACCCCTTTTCACTTGGGTTGATAACCCACCCCCTCTATAGCG
Organism: Melanocharis versteri; assembly: GCA_013397845.1. Taxonomy (NCBI): domain Eukaryota; kingdom Metazoa; phylum Chordata; class Aves; order Passeriformes; family Melanocharitidae; genus Melanocharis; species Melanocharis versteri. Next base: position 427,078 of record VZTG01002421.1, read on the forward strand.
CAGTCATTCCCCAGACAGGGAGCCACCCCCTCTCTGGGTGCTACTGGAAAACACAGGGCTCCGAGTGTCTTACACGTTGACGAGTTCAAGGCACCCTGAAGGAGGAGAGAGCAACGGAGAGAGAGACAGAGAGGAGAAAACAACAAACTAGAGGTAAGACACATTCCTCAACTGCAACTTGATGTCTGCCTTGTCTGTGTCTGCAGGAAAAACCTGAGCAATCCTTTCTCACTCGCCTTCTGCTTCTGAGGGTCACACAATTAGAAGAGAAACATGAATATAGTGAATTACTGCCAAATGGTGAAGACCAGTGCTGTGGTTCAAAAGGGGAAAAGCCAACAGATCTGTAAATGCTAGAGGGTTGTGAGCCTTTCAGCCTTTACGGAAATGGTTATCTTAGACCATAAAATGGCCCATTTCCTGCATCACAGATAGGTCACTTGAGGCAGGCTGACCATGAGGGGGAAAGGGAGAGGGCATCTGAGCTTGCAGGGCTTGCGTATTCACTGCTTTATCTGTCAGCAGGATGTTCTAATGGGAATGGGAGAATTTAACTGTTCCATAAAGAGGAAGACCACAACAAATTAAAAGAGCATTTTTCCACAACAGATTTGTCTGTGCTTTCATGCAGTCCACTGTCCTAGCTCTTCCAGCTGGTTCCCCACCAGCTCTGTTAGTGCCCTCCTTGGCTTTGCAGTCCCATGGCTCTTACAGCAATGAGAACCCCACTAGTGACCCCAGGCATTAAACACTGTTCTTGTTGCTCACTTTTCTTCATTGCTTCTTCAGCAGGGGAACGGATTGTGCTGTAAGAACCCCAGTGTAATGGTGTTTTATGCAACTGAAGAGAAACTAAAGAAGTATATATTTTTAAAGTGATCTCACTGAGGATTTCCTACTCAGCATCACAGGGTAACAGGCATGACTCCAACTATACACAAAATAGAGTGCCTGTCACCTTGCACAATGCTGTTTTGCATGCGTTCAGCTCCAGATCTGTGCACCCAGAAGGAGAGCTTGTCATAGTAAACTACAGCAGAAAAGCTAATCCCATGTGACAGGTAGTCTACACCATACTGTGAGCCAGGAGTTGGCTGCCGTCCTGTTCTTTTAGGGTGCTACAGTCACGGGGCCGGGAAGCCATGCTCACGTACACACACGGAGAGCACTGAGATGGCAGAGCGTGAGAGAGTAAAATCCTCAGAACCTACTGCAAACACACATGGGCACACATTTGAGCAGATTACCCACACACATCTTACATCCTTTGGCAAACACAACTGAACATTGCTGTGGGCCTGTTCACAGACAGGGAACCAGTGTCGACAGCTAGACAGACAAACACCCAGAGACCTCAACTAACCCAGCTGAAAATCACAAAAGCACAAAAAAAAAATCCTTCATAAGGTACGAAAACTGTGCAAATTTAGCCATGTGCTTTGTCAGACAGGAATGAAGGGCAATGCACACAAATGCTTTTGTGCACCAGTACAGAGCCTGAAATGTACACTGCCACGCAGGGGGGTTCACACACAAGCAGCCTCTAACTAGAACTATAGAAAGAAGTATTTAATGTATTCACCAGGCCTAAACACTCCTTTGAAGCAACAGCTCGAAGTATAACCTAAATGCAGTGGGTACTGTGGCAGCAGACAAACCTAGAAGCAGCTGTAAGGAACATATAGACATGACTAGGTATGAAAGAAGCAGCAGAGCACTGGGGAGAAGGATGCACTCGCAGCATCACAGGGCAGCAGGGTCAGAACCTGGCCATTCTCAGCCACTCGCTGCACAGGTTTGCCCCTGCATGGCAGGGAGGAGAAGAAGAGGATGCTCACACTTTCCACCACTTCAGAATGGAAGTGCCTCCTGCAGAGGCCTTTGAACCATCCAACAGCACTGTGGCTGTTCTCAGCGCCTTGCAAATTGTATTATTGCACTGTCAGCCTTCACAGAACCGATGGGAAAGGGCTATGCAATCAGGGGATGCAAATCGGTTTGGCTTTGCTGAAGCCATCAGAAAAACACCAGTTCCCAGTACTCAATGCTCAGGCTCTCATGCCAGTGGTGAGTTCAGGAGTGGAGCTCAGCTCACCTCCATAGTGACTCCTACTCAATATTCTCTTCGTTTTATGCAATCTATTATGTCAGCAGTTTTATGCAACTTATTGCTAGGCACAGCCCTGACACTACTCAGAGCACCATGTCGTCCACACATCATGCAGTTTTCCTGCAAGAATATAAAGAGAAGCCACTGATTTTTTCAGAACATTTTCATAGGAAAAAAAAATATTTTCCGGGAAAAACTCTTTCATTCTGCTTAAGCCATGTAGGTTATTACCATAGCAAGCTTCTACCACAGCTAGTGAAGGCAACAGCTGCTGCAGAGATAACGCAAAAAAGTAGATGGATGGACACACCAGTGAGTGTGGGTATGCATAAATGAACCAAGACAGAGGAGAAAATCTGATCAGTGAAAAGGCTCCTGCACCATCAGAGCAAACAGGAGCTTTAATCTGCCAGTTAAACGGACGCTGAGGCATCTCCACCAAAAGGAGTGTGTCTCCAGCACAGCTGGGATTTGACCTTAAACTTCTCTCCTCTGTCTGCAGAGCACAGAAACTCTGCTTCCTCCATGCTCCTCCTACAGAACAAAAGGAGGGAGGAGGAAGGGAAAAAAAAGACTGCCAGAGAGGCCCTAACTCATCTCTTACTCTTGGATAAGTGCAAATTTATGCCTCTGTCTGCCTTTGAGTCTTTATTATCTCCTTAAGTGGCTAGCTTTGTACACAATTTATTATAAAAGCCTGGAATCTACAGTCAAATTACAGATCAATTGAAAACTACACAGAAAACAATTAACATCTGGCAGCAGTTTCATCTATAAAGCTGTCAGAGGCTTTGCCAACCCTGAATTCCCCTACTGACACCCATATTTCCTCTCCCCAAACTCAGTCTCCTATTTTGCGTCTCCTGAGTCTGTGGGAGACTGAATCTGCAATCCTGTGGTGGCAAATAGCTGGCTCTGTACCAGCAGGTCACTGTGTGCAGTATGAAAACCAGGCTTGAATACAGGATAACACCTCTAAAGAGATGACTTCCATCAGGTGCTACAGAGGGAAACCGAAGCTGGGGCTGCCCCACTGTTCTGGAGCTTCTGCCTCCTCCTTCCTGAGGTGGAAGGCAGGGCAAGGGCAGGAACCTTGGTCTGTATTTTGTTGCCATTGGTGATGACTGCTCTGTTTCTCCATGTTGTCAGAAGCCTACTAACTTCACAGGCATCCCTGTCCAATTCCAGCAGTAGCCCTCTGCTAGGCAGCCATGTAAAAACCATAGGAAAGGTCAAACATGGTGACAGGCAACACTGTTTGCCAAGGAGAAGCCTACCTTTCACAAGGTCTCTCAAAGCCTTTCCACTGACAGTCAGCTCTCCCTTCCCCTCAGCTCTCCTTGTTTTGTGTCAGTGAGAGGAGAGCAATAAGAAGTGGAGATGGCCACATCCAGCTCTCCAAGCAGTTTTCTGTGAGAGTCTGGCCTTCTTTGGGGTCAGAGCTTTGGTGGCTGAAGGGATGGTCTGATGAGACCAAAAGTAGTAATCAAGTGGAAAAGCACTGTAACATTTGCAGATACCCTGCTCTTCTAAAAACTTTCCAGTCATTCATTCCTGCTTTCCAGTCATTCATTCCTGAGAATGAAAGCTGTCTCCAGCAGCATGTGCCTCCAGCCTTGTGGCCAACATGTCATCTCCTCCCCACACAGAGTTTCACTGCTCTTTGATTTACTGGAGAGTATGAGGGCGTTGGGAGTTCAGTGGTCTTGAAAACCCCTTTGTCCATTGTCCCATTCTCTGTCTCTGCCTCTCCACAGACCTTCCACAGCTGATTCCTACTTCTCCATCTCTCACCTGCACAACACAAAGACTCTGCTAGTAGCAAGCACTTCCGTGGGCACTGAGGCAGGAACACTGAATCAGCAGGTAGTACTGGTTTCAACAAAGAACACCTGGCTTAGCTTTCCATTGTGTGACGTGATGGGAGTACAAGAAAAAAAGGTATCTGCTGAGTTCATGCATGCTTCAGGTTGGAGAGCTACTATCTACTTTTGAGGTACAAGCTGATGTATCTCCTGCCCAACGGGCCAAGCCCTGCTCATAATGGGGTTAAAAAGAACAAAGGTGAGGTCAGTGAAGGGCTGACTGCAACATTCCCAGCCACTACATTTTAACAGCACTGCTGTAGAAATCATTCATTTTTCCAATGTTCATTTTAGTTTTCATCCTTGCTGAAATACTAGAGTTGATATAAATATCAGGAACACTGTAGTCAACATAAATGTGCATTCATCATTTTTGGGACAGTGGGGAAAACCATACTCTGGACACTTCACCCATCCTTCCCCTGCCACCACTCTCCAGATATGCATTCATCCTTAGCAAAATGCTGACAAATTGCTGCAGAAGTGAACTCCGTGTTTAGACAGCAGAAACACTGAGCTGAGAGTGACAGGAATTGCTGCAAAGGAGTAGCTCTGGAGATGCTTGTCTCAGGGAAAGCTGGGGAGAGGAAATGGATGAGTGGACTGTGCAAGAAAAGCCTCCGCCCTTCAGTGAGCTAAGAACATCTGTTGTTGATGATGATTGCTTCCTAATTAGCTTGCTCTTGTATAAGCTTGATAATTTTATGTACCTCCAGAGGAGCAGATTAGCTCTGAATTCACATTGTATCCATTTGTGAAGAGTACCCTATAAATTATTTACCTAACTCTCAGAAATATTAGATCAAGAAAACTCTAAGTATGTCTAATTATATGGCAAGAATAACACAGAGTAGAAAGACTTGCTGCATTTACAAGTGCACAGAAGTGATAAACTACTTTTAGAAGTTGCTACACATATCCTATGATGCTACAACCTGCTACAGGTTTACAGCTGTGCTCTTAATAATATTTCTCCAAAACAGTTTTTGTATGGCAGAAGCACATAGAAACCTAGCCCAGATTTGTCCTTCAAGAGGCAAAAAGATATACAAACCCAAAATGAAACAAAAAAAAAACCAAAAAAACAAGTCACTATCTTCAAACACATAAGGTTATCATGGCCATAATGAAACAAAATGAATTTGAGTGTATACTGGTAAATGGCTCTAAACTTCATAAAGACTCTAACAACCTCTCCCAAGTTGCTGGCTCTGAATCACTACTGGTTTAAGTAGAATAACACAGTGATGAATCAGCTATGCTATAATTTTCACTCAATTTTTTGCTATGCTAGTACATTGTTACTTCATTACTATTGAACCGCTATATTTTCTCTGTGCTTTGCAACCAGCATTCTTTTAACCCATGGTGAGCCTGTGGCCAGCGTAGTAGAGCTGATACTGAGCTTTGTGGCAGGAGCACCCCAGTTCTTATCTGAAGATGAAAGCAGACATAGCACACTGTAGTATTTACAGGTCCATTGACCTTATTTCAGGATGAAGACGACTTTCAGGTGGGAGAAAACAATGGTATCAATTAATGCCAGCTTCAATTACGGGAAGGAAAATGTGACACAACATGAAATTGGTATGGGAGAAACGGAACTAGAGAGAAATGAGTCCTCAGAGAGGGTACTATGAAGTGCAATGGGGACATCTTTCCCCATTACTGATGCAGCTTACATTGACAGTGGGTGCTAGACCCTGTTTTGAATACATCTTGGTCACCTAGGCTTCTTTTCTCTCCTTTGGTATCAGAAGAATATTTTGGCTCTTGCTGGAGTCAGGCTACTGAATGCAACAGATCTTTTGTCTGGTTCAATAACACATTAATGAACAAAGGTGCAGCTGAGAGCAGCCACAGTTCAATCCGCGGCTCTAATCTGTGAATACACACTGAATGTTTATGACCCTGCTAGGTATCGACAAAGCTAAATGGCACTGTCAGGAGCAGACACAGGTGTGGGAACAAGTTTGGTTAGGAACATAGGATGTGAAGAAAACCGACCAAGAAAACAGCAAGACTTTGCAGATGTAAGCAGAATACCCAAGGCATACTGTTTACACGTTCCAGCTGTAAGAACAGTGCTGTGTCTCTGTGAGATACAGTCCATAAGGTATGGAAAACTCATCCCTTTCTCACCTCTTGAGTAATTTCAAATTCAAATCTCCTGACTTTGCCTAGAATTTCCCACATTGTTCATCTTGACTCTTCGCTTTCGAGCCAGGACTAGTTACACTCCTGTTTATTCAAACATGACAAAGAAAAGCTTCCCTAAATCTGCAAGGATACGCAATTGCCTATCAACAGGTAGCATTTGTCTGTCCCGTGGCAGAAAGACAATCCAGAGCTTAATAGAACCTCTTCCAGACTGAGCTTGTCACAGACCGGTATCTCCTTTTTCCAAAGTCTGGAAAAGACATCATGAGATTCCTGTTGAAGTGGACTTAGGGATCTTTAAAAGACACGCAAGGACAACTGTAGAAAATTTAGAAGTCCAGTACCACTAGTGGAGTAGTCTTTGACTCATGTTTTTGTAGCAGAGGGATTAACAGGGGACACACGCACCATGGTAAAGGAATGTTTCATGGTTGAAAGGTTAATTCTTGATTTGATTTGTTTCAGAAGTGTTGGAGATTTGATGGAGGAGGGTGATGGGGTGGAGGATTAAGTGGACTCTGATCGAGGAAGAGAATGGTTACTGAGATAGGCACTCATGTGCAGGGAGAATCTCATGATTCCTCCCAAAAATATATCTATTTGATTTTCTTGTAAGGCTTTTCTGTTGCTGGCTCCAATCAGTAATCCTCACACTCCTAACACACGCAGCTTGTGGCTGTGTTGCCCCTTCCCCCTGCCCGTGCAACTTTCCTGGTCCAGATCAGTTAAAGGCTGTGTAGATGGATTTGCTGTGGAAAGATGATAAAGAGATGGGGGGAAAAAAGGAGGAGGGAATTTGAGAGTGAGGGAGAGCAGTTGAAACCAAAATCCAGAAGCTGAATCCCTTGTGCTGAATGTTAACTTACAGAAAAGTAACCCAACAACCTTGAAATAGAGCAAAGCCCAATTTAAATTCATTACATTTAAATTAAATTTAAAGCCCATGTAAATGATTGACTTAGTTAAGAATATGTCATGTGGAAGAGAAAAAGTGCAGCAGCGACATGCCAGGCAGCTTTGGCTAATTTTACAATTCACAGCAAAATCTTTATACTCTGATTGCAATTTAAAAAAATATGCATATAACTTATTAGCATCAATATTAGAGCCAGAATTTATACTTCTCCCCAAGAATTCATTGAATGTTCTGAAAACTTCACACACTTCATTTATTGAAATGCGTCTACTTTGCTGGGGTAGGATGTACAGGGACCTCCATAGCAGGTATAGAAGAGAAAAAAAAAAAAAAGAAAAAAGAATATAGAAAGAATAAATGTAATTATTCCTGAGTGGAATTTTGTTTCTCTCTCAGGACATAGGCTCTGAAGTTGGTAAAAATGCTTCAGGATCCTTAGCTACCATGACCTTAATTCCAATGCAAAAGAACATTTCACTTTTATTCAGTTGAGAGAAGAGTTACTGCATTTTTGAACCTTTTTTTACGTACTTAATCTACTGACAGTTACCACTGACACCAGCGGCCACCAGGTCACAGTCTGAAGGATTATGTCACTGGAGCTTTATAGAACTACATGATTTGTAAGAATATTAATGATAACATTAATGAATTAATTCAAAATATGCTCTGTGCGTATCTATGCCCTCCCTGCTACATCACACAATGATTTTATTGGGTTGGTTTTGGTCTACTGCACCAAAATTGCTTTTGTTTATTTTTTATGAGAAAAATGGCCCTGTATACACATTTATAATCTTTGTTATATCCCAGCATGCTTCCTAAAACTTAGAAATAACAAAATTATGACATCGTGGAACCGATCTTTTAATCTGTTGCTATGTGGTCAGAATAGGATGATTAAGAGGAGACTGAGTAGCCTTAAAATAAGCCTATTCAGGTCACATAATGCTTCTCTCTCATAGTTTTCACTTCAAAGGTAACTTCTATTTTTCCTGCATGAAGTGCAGATGAGCACCATGGCTTAGAGAGGCATCCTAGTCAGCTTGACCCCAATTTGATGAACAAGAGATTGCCCTGGTGAAGTGCCTCAAAGACATACTCTACCATAAAATTGGGAGCAGCTGGGGATGAGAAAATATAGGTGTTTGGAGGGAAATGGGTTAATACTCATACAGAAAAGCAACTGTTTCTGCTGGGACTCATATATTACTTTTTTTCAGCAGCCCCTTCAGAAGTGTTATTACCTGTGTACAGCTTTTTTGCTTTTCTTGCCATTGTTTTTTCCAAGATGAACAGGAGCTAGGTATATCTTGTAAATAGAACAGAGTAAAAGAGAACTGTACGTGCTTCCCCCTAAATGCCATAAGAAGAGACATGCTTTATAAATACAATTGTTTTGCTTCATTTCATCTTCTTATTGGTGCTGGTTCCAAGCAAGTAGGACTTCAAGAGTTGGTCAATTTAATGCAAGAGGAATGAATGATGCAGAAGCTCATGAGCTCTGTTTCTAATTTAGGCTGTGCTGCTGGGAATCAGGGGTAACACAGCTGAAAGCAAAGGACAAGCCCTTGCATGAAAACAGCACAAAATCAGAAAGGGCCTCTCTCGGTCTGGGTGTCGCTCCCTTCACGAGAAGCCAATCCTCCCCTGAGGCAAATGCTTCCAAGCAGTATTAAATAAACAGGAAGAGAAAAATAATTTATTTAGAAACCATGTGTCTTTTTCCAGGAATACAATGGCTTCTTTTCCTTTCTTTTTACTTTTTTTTTTTTCTTCATATAGTGTGTAGTGAATCTGCTGCTATAGGAGGCTGCAGGGGCAGATTGTATCAGCAGGTTAAACAACAGGACAAATGGATGGACAACAAGGTCACAAAGAGATATGAAAGCAAAGAGGAAGAAATGCATCTCCTAATGTCCCCAGTCCAATGACTGTGTATGCTGGAGGAATACAAGGGGAACTGCAGAAATTGTCTGGATTCTTTTCTGAAAAAAGGTTTGTTTTTTTTTTGCACAGGTTGCTGGAAAGGTACTGGCCTAGACTACTGTTCTCACCCTTGAGGGAATTGCTTGTACTCGTGGATAAAACCTCATCCTCCTGAAGGGCAGAGTTGCATCAGGCTGCTCCAGGACAACAGTCTGAGTCAGGGGCAGCCATCCTTCCTCACCCAGTGAGTGGCATTTGGAAATCCTAGCAACACAACCATGCAAACTCTGTCTTTGGAAGTCGGTGGATGAAGGGGCTTGAGGAAGAGGTCACACATGGGAAACTCTCTCCTCTGTGCTTTGATAGCTACAGCACAGGATGAGGCTGCAGATGCAGCTTGTTTCCAGTATGACCCAACAGTGGCATAGCATCCAATGCTGAGTTGTTTCCTCCTGCAAACAGGAATCTGGATTATTCACCAGCAGCATTCTGTTTCTGGTTTAGTAACACAGCCCTGGTCTAAAAGTTGCACTTAAAGCCCACCCAAGCAGTAGTTTGTTCATTAGGAACAGATTCAGGCAAGCAAAGAGCACAGACCTCTTTCCCTCACTCCCTATGTCTCGACCCTGAAGTGCTTTCTCCGATGAAGGCTCACGGCTGAGGTGCAGCACAGAGCCCCTTTAAAAGATGGCAGTGCCCTACCGCTTGAAGAATTGCTCTCAAAAGTAATCAAGCGTCTCACAGAAAGGGGTCTTGAAAGCTCGGCACACCAATTTAAAGATTTAGCTAGAAGATTTTGACAAAGCTCCTTTGAATAGAGCAGATATTTGTCTCAGTGAATGGAAAAATACAGTACGAATTAAGTCTGCAGAATGAGAACATTGGAGGAAGCGACCTGCATTGACTGGTAGCCAATACTGCACCCCTCATGATGTGTAACTAATAACAGCACAGTAGACATTCGGCTTGCACATTAAATATTAATAACATTTTTCTTCTGACTCATCATTAAGCCAGAGCCTTTCTGCACAGAGCAAACTGATTTACAGACCATCCGTGGCAGGCTCCAGTGCTGCCCATGTTGCTCAGCTAAACACCTGCTATCCCTAGGTTTGGGGGACCGGCAAGCGAGCTAGGTCAGAAATGGGAGGCTTTGAAGTGGATGGAAACAACAACCCAGGCAGGTAGACAGACAGACAAACTACCCACTCTTCTGACTGCATCTCTGCCCACAGATAATAGATAGCATGTGAAACAAATCTCTGCGAGGAGCCGAAGTCCGACTGCTTGGCTCTGAGGATGCTGCAGGTGCAGCTGGTGTGCAGTGGTCCTCTGCCCATTTGCTTCTCAGTTAAATCTGATGGCACCTCTAACCTGGGGAAGCCTTCCAGAAGCCAGAGGACACTCTCAGAACACAGCTATGACTGGTACTATTTTCATAGTGAGGAAGAGGACCTACTATTCTCTTGAAGAAATGCTAGTCTCAGCCTTATTTATACTAAAAGAGAGTCAGACTGCTCCTTTATACCTCTCCTCTTCACAGACAAGGTGGTTTCCACTTCAGAAGCTTACACTGCCTGCAGCTAGAAAGAACTGCCTGATCCATGGAGAGCATTTTGCAGGGAGATTTAGACAAGCCATTTCTGAAATATGGGACTCAGCAAACTATAAATGATGTCTAACAATTGGAAAATGCTTTCAGTGATTCTTAGCAACACCCTATAAAAAAAGCAGAATGTCTTAGAAGCTTCAAATATAGTTTCTTTGAAAGAATCTGGTGAGTTCAAGCAGTACGGAATCCATTTTGAAAAGGTGAAAAGAAAACTTGAGAAGTGAGTCAATGATGAATTAGAAACATCAGAAGAGGGTCAAATTTTTAAAGAAGGTGCCAGACATTTCCCAAAGAACTGTGCTTTCATTTAAAAGGCTAAATAAATAAAAAAGTAGTAAGTCTCTAATCCTTTTTCTCTGTGAAGTTTTCAAAAGGTAGGTAGATCACTAGAGGGTTTTTTTTACACATAGTCGTCTTTTTTTTAGAGAAAGGTATGTGATTTATTTCATTCTGGGGCCTTTGGGGCGGGGCGGGAGAGAGAAATGTGTAAGAATGCCAGACAAACCCTTCACCCTTCCCTCCTGACAGCTAGGAGTACTCTTCCTTCACTTGCTGGTTTGCAGAGATCCTAGATCAGCTGTCAGTATTTCTCAGAGGATACTGCGACAGGCCAGGATTCAAAAGGCCAGAGGCCTATTCACCCCCTAGGTGATCTTTGACAAGTGACTTGACAACTACTCACGCCCAACTTTCTGGCTGTATAAAACAGAAAGAGTAAACTACACAGGCCTCCTTCCTCATCCCTCTGAGGTCCCTTGTGCCACAGAGTGACACAAAGACATGCTTGTGTCCACCTATATGAGTTTGCAAGTGTTAAGTGTACGTCTGCATAGGCACACAGACATAAACATTTATGATTGCTCCCATTCCATTCATCCTTTCTTTTTCCAAGTCACAGAGGATAACTGCATGCCTGCATATCCTCCTCCATCATTTCCTACAGCTCACATTTCCTTCCAAACATAGTGCTCCGCTCTTCTGCACAGAGCAGCTGCGTCACTGATAGAAAATTCCAGTGTTCCTCCCTCACCTCTTTTTATCTGTAAAAGGCTCATTAATACCTTCTACATAAAGGCCCCTACCTACAATAATATTGCTGTGCTGCTCAGCAAAGATTGATGCTTACAGGGGAGTGGTGCCATATTGTCAAAGGTTTATTACTCTTATGAAATCTGCTCCAGAAAATTAGTAAGGTATAGACAGCTAGCAACTTTTAAAATAAGTGAAAAAAGTGCGTGTTGTGATTCAGCATCTTTGCTCTTTTTTGTTCTTATTGTTATTATCATCTCTGTTTGCTAATTTGCAGAGTGTCACTATCACACAAGAATTTGCAAGATTTTCTCACACTTATCTTGTGTGTTGCCCTTTATTGCTCAGCTGTTTCGAGGCACAACAATGAGACAGCTCTCTAAAAACTGGTACTCTTTTAATTGCTTTCTGCTCAGAAGCAGGGGGTAGGTCCTGTACCTATTGGCACAATTGCTGAATCAAAGCCTGCCAGCTACAGAGCTGTCTCCAAAACTCTCATCCCCTATCAAAGCATCACGTGTTCATGTAAAAGCACTGCCGAGCTTTGGATCATTACCCAGAAACAATTGTCAATAAAATAGCATTAGAAACAAATCAAAGCACCAATAAAAGATATTCGTTTCCAGATGAGGTCTGTGTGCCAATTAAAATGCTTCAAGATCTATGTAAGAAGAGATCATTTGACCATTCAAAGAGCATAAGGAAGAAAACCAGGACAGAGGGGAAAAAAGAAAAAGGGAGCATCAAGGGAAAACTGATCTCTGCATGGGATTGCTGTTCAGAGGAACCAATTTGTGTTGATGAGTTGGACATTTAAGAGCTGATAGCATGTTGTGCTGTCTAATATGACATTGGTGGCTATGGGATTTCTTCAGCAGCAACTTTATTCACTAAGATCCAAGTACCAGATAATGAACTGCACAGATAGGTAACGTTTCTCTGTGTCAGCGTCAGAGGCAGCAGGTTGTCAGCTGAGTTTTCTCTGTTCCGAGGCTGAAGGCTGGGAAGGAACCGAGCTGGTTGGTTCTTTCAGGAACCTTCTACGGTCTATATATTCTTCTGGCGGATGCTGGGGCGCACAGAGCATCCAAGCCCTCATAGGCTTTTCCTGGGAGATAATTTGGCCTGTTAAGGCACGATGAGTGATCTGCTAGGAGTCCCTGCTCCCCAGGAAGCTACTGGAGCAAGCATCTTCTTACCTCCACTGTGCAGTGCAGGGGAGTGCCCATACCTCCCACTGCCCCCGTGAGACCTCTCTGCACTGTCCCAGTAAGAAGGTGCTGGGCGTGGAGTGCTTCTTGTGAGACACAGGCTGCCTCACAACTGCTTACTCTAAGCACACCCCAAAAAGAAAAAAAAAATCACATCAGGGAGATGAAGGTGCTGTAGTGCTGTATCTTCCAGATGTACCTTTTTTTTTTTTTTTTGTGATTACTCTCCTGCCCCTTCATCATTATTTTCTTGGGTTTTGTTTATTTCACAGAGTTTGCTTACCTCTAATGGCTAAGCCAGAGGGGAAAAACACATAATCCTGCTAAATCATTTCAATCTATCTGCCTCCTACTCTTATGGTGTACAGCTAGCATTTCAGACCACAAAAAAGTCTGAGAAAGTGTAACCAATAATGCCAATTTCAGGAGAAGAAAGCTTCAAGAAATAAAAACCCAAACACCAGTGCTTCAGGATGAAATAATTGAGCCATCTAATTGCCTACACTGAATAAACTGTGAAGCAGGACCGGTAGTGATAATTTCTAAAAGATTTAGTTTTAAAATATTAGTAATACAGATAAGGGATTAACACTAATACTGTAGGTGACTAATCTTGACTGTGCCTTTTTTAACAACAGCGTTGCTGCCACCATCATAAAGGAAATTAGCAGTGATAATTAGATCAAATCCTTTATGTCAGTAATCCCACTTGAAGATATTTTCAGAAGGTTGGAGGTTTAAGGCAATTTCCTGTGTGTGTCCGAGACTCATTAATTAATATTGATACTTAATGCATTCCAGGCTTACATTTCTTGGTTATAATCAGAACTGTGCCCAACTAACTCATTTGAGGCAATAGTTTAGTCACACTAGAAAATAACTGTCCATTCAGCATCAAAAATTATCAAGCAATAAATCAGAGACCCATAAAATTGTCTTATATATCAGAGAATTGGGTTTCTCTGTATTTAAACAATTTATGTCGTCTTTTCTCCTTCCCACGGAATTACCCTTAAAACCCTGCATTTAAAGTAAAATTAATCTCCTGTTGTGACAGTATTTTCTCCAATGATTGATACTGCTTAATATCATTAAGATTTCTTCCCTAAAGAGCAATCTCTACATTCCTGAAAATAAACATGGTTTACTTTTACATCCTTACTTTCTTTTTAATAATTCTAAACACCTTTATGTAAAGAAGGAAAGAGGGAAAAAGGGAGGGAGGGAGAAAATATTCCAGATTCACAGCACCACCCCTCCCCCTCCCAAACAAATAAAAAGTATAAGACTAAAAAGTATATGACTTAAAAACTTCACAACTATTCAAGTCATTTGTATGATTCTGAGGGCCTAAACAACTATTCTGCTGTGTTCTCTTCATGTTTTTGTTCCTAGCAGTTGAAGATCCATGAACAATCTCTCCCCACTCTGTATCCTTAACTCCTTATTTCTGGGCACCTCAGGAAGGCTAGACTAACCCACAGAAATCAAAGAAAAGAAATTATTGTTGGGTTAAGGTTAAATCCCAGTTTGCCTATCTCAAACCTCCTGCTGAGGTGCTGCACAGACTCAGATGAGGAAAATATTTCAAGGTTCATGGAAAGAAACCGTTCCACAAAAACTACCTTTGAGAGCTGCACTTTGCTGATCATTCACCAGTTTGACAAAAGCAGGAATGGCCACTTACCTGAAAATAAAAAGAGAAAGAAATATCCATGATTATTCATGTTTTAAAAGGAAATTACAGTTTCTACAAAACAAGGAAGAATAAAATAATTGTGGTGCACTGGCAGATTGCGTGTAGGATGCTCAGGGCTGCAAAAGGAGGGAATCAGCCTGAACATACAATGGCAGAACTGTAGGATAAAGCCAGGGCTGAAATAGGGCAGGATAAGATTGGAAACCATTAGAGTATATTTGTAAACCAGTAGCAAAATATGACAACATTTTTCTGCCATCAAAGATGTCACAAATAAAGGCAGCAGTGACATTGTTGGAGGTTTCCTTCCTATTTTCTGCTTTTCACCCATTTCTGGTACGAAAATTTTCTTCCAATGTACAGGTTGAATGTGTCCCATTCTGCAGATTGAAGGATTTCATCTCTGCAATGAATGTTAAGTTCAGTGAAATAATCTATGAATCCTTCCATGACATTCTTCTCCTGCCCCTTCTCCATCAAGAAAACCAAACAAAAAAAGTCAGGGAACCTGCAAACAAATTCCTTTCTGTGCAACTTGTGTGCAAGCCTATTAGCAGCGACGCAGCAGGCCATTGATTGGGGAGGGAAAAAAGGCTTTGTTTATGGCAATGGATTTTAATCCTCCTGGTGATAGTTTATTTCATTGGAATTTCTGCAGAGTTGGCTATTACACTGATGGAAACCCTCAGAATGGACTGATTTTAAAAGGGGTGCGGTGAAAACAAGTGGCAGTGCTTATTTTTTGAAAAATATCGTTATTAAATAATTTGAAACACATTGATAAAATGTGTCTGAGAGTTATGCTGCAGTAATTTATAATACAAATTAAATTTCTATTGACAAATGGCAATTTAATCCAGTGACTAACTTCAATGTGAATTCCTCTGCTGTTTTTCTTTCTTTTCTACTTTTTTTTTTTAAGACATAATATATAGCATATGAAGCAGGATACGTGCTGGGATAACCAGATGCTGTGCTGTTGCTGGCCTCAGACTTATTTTCTGCCTAATCTCCCCAAAATATACACAACTGGGAGTAACCTAACCAACTCCCTTATCATCTTTAAGTATGGATCAACCCTGGGAAGTATCCACAGGGAAACCATTCTGCATAAATACTTGGTTTGAAGTTAAGCAGTGTCTTTTGCATACCTGAAGTCACCCTGCCTACTCCCATCCCAAGAAAATCCCCATAGAGGACAAAACCCAACACAAATCCTCAACTCTCTTGAAATTAATTCACCTAGATGATTTAAAATAGAAACAAGATCATGATCTTGTCCTTGACATATCCTTAAGGAACTAATAAAGGACTGAAGGATCAAGCTACCCACTGTGGTGTCTATCCTTCTGAAAATACATCCCGAGACAGATGGACTCATCGACTTAGAGATGCCGAGCCCTTGGCAGTAACACTGCAGAGCTCCCAGCTGTAATGGGATACTGGGAAATCAGATCATCCTACATTTAAACTGATTTCTATCACTGATACTCTCTGCAGTACAGAAGTAGCATTAAATGCAATAACATGCTGCTGCATGGTCACTTAATTCTAGAAGTAAATTCAATATTTGCTGGCATCCCCTATCCAAAGATACAAAGTGTACACATGTATTGGAGCTGTTAGTTAGAATTACCTTTGCAACGCCTCCTGGGGGAAACCAGAACAGCTTAGGCATCTGTCTGGGAAGAAAGGGTTGTCATTCTCACCCTGTACAAAATTGTTTACAAATTGTTCTGTCGCTTGCTGTGTATTGCCATTATGGCCCAGTTGCTGTCTTGGGCATGTGTGGGTTTTCCTACAAGAAATAAGAGGGGCTTATTCCCATTGCTTGCAATATTTTCAAAGAAGGAGCTGGGGTAGGGCAATGGAAACAAACACAATGTCTTTGTGACACCACTTGCATGTGGTGTTAGAAGCAGGTAGTGAACAATGCCAATGTTCTTCTGGTATGTCCAGTGGAAAAAAGATTCCCTAGGAAAGCTGTCTCCCAGGTGCACTGTCCAGAGCCCCATTAAGAACTCAGAAGTTCTTCCTTTAAGATACAATTTTATCAATTTATTTTGGAGCCTCCTTTCCTGGCTGAAGGAAGTATGAAGAGGGAAACACAAAGATAACAAATACCAGAGACATATGAAATTGGTTTTAAACCTCTAAATGGGTTCAGTCAAAGGACAGGATAAACGTTGATAAGAGATTGTCTGGCAGGTGTTATCTTAAAAAGCAGACCTGAGTGGCAGAATTTCTGGGAGCTGTGTTCAGTGTTTGCATTGGCTCATTTTGTGACCCTAGCTAAGCTTGTGCCCTGTCCTGTTAAGTGATACTCATCAGGACAGTTCCACCATTTGTTAAGACTGTTAAGATGTTTCAGGAGATGAAAGTTGCTGTTTTCTATCACACAGGATGACCAACTGGCAAAACTTCACTGCTGTAACTGGACACGGTAGGGTCACAACAAAATCCACCTTCTGACTTAAAAGTAAGGACACAAGCTTCGGTTGCATTTGATGTGAGAAGGATCTCCCTCAATTTTTCCTAAGGAAGCTGTTCCACTTCAGTTAAACAAATATTACTTGCCCAGAGCAAGACTGAGTGTAACTCTATCGTAATTAAGGCTTCCAGTTCTGGTTTCAAGGAAATGAGCAGGATTTTACATCTTCAGTTATTCTCCCCACTCCTGTAATGAAAGTTTCCCTAATTCAATTCAAGCTTGCAAACATCTGCAGGGTAGGTGACACGAATAACATTGTGTTTCGCAGCAGATACACGTCTTGTCAAAAATACTTCCTCCAGCTCTTGTTCCAACACCATCTGTGGGAGAAACTTGACTGAGTTCATTGCACCTCTACAGAAATACCAGTGGCTGAGCGTGATGGTGGCTGAGAGACAGTGACACAGACTGGACCCCAATACTCCTTCTCCCAGGGCCAGGCTCTCCCTGAGGCTTTCTCTCCACAAGCTGACCTATCCTTTCCCTTGCTTAGCTGGAGAATCTTGATGAGAAGAGAGCCCGCGGTGGGATGGCTGCAAATGTAATGCAATCAGAAGATAATGACTTCAGAAGGAGAGGGGAGGGAGGGGATAATCAGCAGAGGCAGATGAACTCCCAAGATATATATATAAAAAAAAAAAGACTCTGTTTTCATGCAGATGTCCCTAGTAATGAAGAATGAGAGAAGAGGAATACTGAGAAAGAGGTGAAATGGAAGCTGATTTGTTTCTAAATAGCACTATTTCAGAGTCTTCTATGGGGTGTAAGTTGCTTCTTAAACTAAGTGTCTGAAAATACCCCAGACAAATTCAGACCTCTCAGCCATCTCTCTCTCTCTCTATTATACTCATATCCATACCACAATTTAGAGTCAGCTTTGGTGGGAATTGGGGATGGGAATATAAAATATGCAGGGAACATCCCTGTCTCCCTTCAGGCTCAGGTTGAGCTAGGTGTCTATGAAAATATTATGCAAATGTGACAGTGTTTTCTTTGGGCAAGCCATTTAACTGGAGCTTTCAACACCTCAGGAGCCTGGAGACAAAGGGTGCAGGTAATGATAAATGCAATTTATTTACAATGAGCATAAAAGAGAAGGTGTAGGCGTCTGCTCCTACAGGTGATCTCTCCCCTGCTCACCCCACACACTCAGTCACAGACTTCAGCCTTTCCCTCACGATGCCTACATATTTCCTGGGGTGAGAGGTTTCCAGGGATCATTCTACTCAGAGAATGGTCCCTCCCTGTTCAGATTATGCATTTTGTATTCAGGTATGTGACTTCCACAGGCAAGAAACTTTAACTTCAAAAACCAAAACAGTAAATGACCTGACCTTGGCAAGCCTCATACAAATTCTGACCCAGGGTTCAGATCTGCAAGAACCTGTGAAGATTTTCAACCCCTTTGATGAGAAACTAGATATGGATGCAGTAACACATCACTCTTCTACAAATCCTCCCTAGCCTAATTGTATCAATACTTAATGGCAACAGCTCTGAGCAGTACACCTGCACTGCTGGATGTGCAGCTACCGAATCTAATAACAGACTGCTGGGTACCACAGGAGGCTGCTGCGCAAAAAAAAAACAACAAAACAACCAAAGCCAGAAAGTCTTCCAGTGCACATTGCTAGAGCCCATGTTGTGGCTGATAAGATCAGAAGCCTTCACTTCTCAGGTAGTTCTATACCTCTCCTTTCATCCTTCCATACACTTGAGTGTAGGTGTTAGCATCAGCATCCTGAACAATTCCACCACGCCTCCGTACGCTCTGCCTCTTTTCATTCCCTCAGCAGATGAAGTAGCTAAGCTATTCTCCTTTTCCTGCACTAAATGCCTGCTCTGTTAGAGAGTGCTGGCACACTTGCATCAGCAAATTAAGCTGGGATGGCTGAGGGCATTATGGCCTGCAGCTCTCCATCAAACCTCTCTCCCAGAGATTGCAGATTCCACATAAGGGACAACCAAACAGCTCCTGGGTCAGCTGCTGCACTTTACAGCTCACTCGATTAGCATGAATCAAATTGATGTCAGCTTACTTTACCAGGCTGGCTGTAAAACTGTTCTAGAGAAGGGGCTGCTTCATGAGCCATTCAGCTGTCCCTGCTGTGGGGTGGCAACATCTGGCAGAAGCTCGACGCTGAAACCACTTGCCCCCCACAAACTTCATTAGTTGTTGAGTGAATGAAAAAAATTCACAGCCTGTTCCATCCCAGAAATAGCTGCTATACGGGAAGAATAGCAGGTGAGGTGACCTTTGTACAAACAGGCTTCCAAAGGATGATCAAACATAGTAGAGGTGTAATGAAGTAAGTTATTCTTTATTATTATTGCCTCTGAGATCAAATACTCTCTTAAAAAAAAAAAAATCCTTTTTAATTTGTTCTAAGTAAAATCATGGCTTATAAGTATGACATTGGCATTACTAACTATGCAACAATTTTATGCCAAGGCACTATTAAAAATGGCTTTGAGTCTAAAGTTGGCCTAATGAAGAGTTAATAAATCACTTGGTCTCAAAAAAGTTACTTAAAATTATAGTTTACTGAAAAACTTCACATTACTTTTTATTAATGCCACATAAAGTAGTTGTGTAATTAGAAACTAACTTACAAGGTGACACAATTTACTTGACAATGATGCACAGGATTCATATGGCTCTTAGAATCCCCAAAAGATCCCAGAATACTGTGTTAAAAAAAATGCGCCAGGATGCAAGTGTTGCTACATTCAGCCCAGGACTTCAGCCAGCTCTGGGCTGGAAGCAGTTAAGCACTTATAATACATCAGAACTCTTCAGGAATTTAAGAAGGAGCCTGAAGAACACAGCTCTTGACTCAAGGAGGGAGGCAAAATAATATCATTCTTCAGAAATATGGTTGGGTCACAGGGATTCTCATTGTTTCATTCACAATAAATGATGATGGCACTTTCCAAGGCTGAAGAGTATCATTACTTGCAGCCTGGACCGTGTCAGCGATGTGACCTCTCCTCACAACCCAGCTCATCTCAGGGCAGGGTTTTGGCTTGTGGATTTCTTTGCGCAGTTCCTTATGGCAGTGTAGGGTTCCTTGGAAAAGACAAGTTTGACTGACTACACTCAATCTTGTCTAGTTTACAGAGACTGATTAAATTAGGATCAGCAATAATGAAATAAGAAGTAAGACAGTTATGACTCTGATGGAAGGTGCACTCCCATCCTGTTACTGTATAGAGAAAGTGCTAGCATGAAAGAATAATTCTGTGGGTTTTGGAGCCCCTTTATTCCCTTTTACTTGTAGTGCTTGAAGCGCGCATATTGTAGTTTATTAAGTCTGCGTGATAAGTAAATTAAAAACCTCTACTTTGGCATCATCTTGCAGAGGAGAGAGACACACAAAAATCAGTAAGTTTGGGACAGAACAGGCAAAACCACCTCATCCTCATATGCATTTTAACAAGAAGCACATCCATCACACTTGGAAATAAGGAAATTCAGACTGGATTAAAATCTTCCTTGGGACAGAGCACATCTTTAAAAGGAAACAAAACAGCCAGATCACTGAACTCCACCCTGGACAAGTAATGCCCCATGGTGAAGAAGCTGGTGTCGAGATTTGGCTGGAAGCATCTGCGTCTGGACTGCTGAAGGGCAGAGCCAGGAAGTGATCTCTGTTGGATGCTACTAAAAGAACTCACCCTACACACTCAATGCTGCAAATGATGCCCCTGCCTGTGTTTGAAGGACCGCAGGTCATGCCTAAACCACGTGTAAGAAAGTGGGAAGAAGGCTGCAATGGCTTGACAAAAAGAAATAAATAATTTGCAAGTACATGCCCTGAGATGAGCAACAGACTGAACAGATTTACAGCTGCAAACTATTCCATTATACTTCAGGGTTTTTTTTAAAGATCATTTCCATCCCTTTATAAAGTCACAAAATTAAAGGAACAAATATATGTCTTCAAATGCTTCTGCTCGCAAACCAGAACCAGATTCTGCAAGCTAAAATTGGTCCAGTTTGAAATTCGTTTGTCTATGGTTTCCCTTAGAAGTTTCAAATGCACTGTTTAAATACAAAAGCCTTCCAGTGAGGTGTATGTGGTAAAAGCTTGAGCAGTTTGGATGCAACTCCTGAGTCACCTGCCATGTTTGTTTCCTTACTTGCCTGAATGAATCTTTAACTCCTCAAAGCAAAGCTTGAGTGCAGGTATTGCCAAATGTGAATTCAGAATTTGTTGTCAGTGAGCTTTACCTGAAACCTACTCCTTCTACAAACCTTCCTCATCATAAATGTGCTCACTGGAATAATCACGGGATATGGATGCCAAGAGAGTGTCAACGCAATCAAGACAAATTGGTGAAAGAACTGAGAAAGCTACTTGACAGCACTCATCCAGCTTGGATGAAGACTACTTAAACATTCCCCCTGCTTTCCTGCACCACAGGAGGTCCCTTGGCACCAGAGTGCTTGTGCTCTGCCTCACACAGCGCCGGGCCCCCCACGCCTCCACCGCCAACCGCGCGGGGCTCGGCTACCTGAACTAAAACATCTGCTGGCTGGCTGCAGCTGCAGGCTTTTATCACAGCTGCACACCAGCCGTGACAGACGGATGGGGGACATGTTTATCCAAAACATTACATCTTTCCACTGCCATCTCAACTGGGGAGTTCAGCTCCCCGATTCCACTTGGCAGTGACATCAACCATGGGCCATCAGGGCAGATCGAACACAGGAAGCCTTTAGGAAGAGTTGAAAATTGTAATAAGGACATTATCATGAATCAGCTTGGGATTGATTAAACACCGTGTCGTTTTGGGATAGCTCAGCCTCTGGGCCACAGACTGTCAAAATGAGAAATATGGACTAAAAAACCTAAAAATGGTTTTAAGCTGAAGTGGAATATAGTTATGAAAGAAACAAAATGATACAACTGCCAAAACCAGCAAGGGATTCAAAGCGGACACCTAGGGCATTTTAAATCTTATATAAGATGTCCTCAGGCACTTGACAGATCTTTTACTGTACTTGTGAGCAAGCTAGGTTACAATGTTAAGTCCTTCTATTGTAAGTCTGTCTTCTGTCCATTTTTTTACTACCCTAGACACTTCCCCTGTCTCAAACACTGTGATGTCACTGCTGACATTTTAGGATCTTAGAGGAATCCAGCATTTCCTTGCCTATTTCTGACAGTAGCAGCTGCTAGTTATTTAGCAGCATCATTTTAAAATTATTTGGAAGAAGCTGACTGTTGCATCTGGCATGGTGTAAAAGACCAATGGCTAAATAACTATCAAAATGCTCAAGATGACTGTAGCCAAAGATTTTGTGCACAAAACCTACGACACCGAACCACCAACATAAGAACGTAGCCAAATAGGTCCACTATGATTTGGCAAAGGATTACTATGGTCATTACACCTACAGCAACAAGACCTCCTGGCCATTCCCTATGGGATGAGCAGCAGAAGCAGAAGCCACACTTAGCATCTGCCTGCTTGCTTGTTTCAATGTAATGCAGAGCTTTCAATAAATGCAATTTATTTAACAATGAGATAAGTTGCAAGCTCTACCACTATAGCAGAAGAATTTGAAGTACAGTTGATTGAACGTTTTCAACCAACTCTTTTCTGGTCAAAATATGATTCTTAGTGGAAGACAAAACACTTCAAGTCTCAGGAAGACTATCTGAGGGGTGTCAGAGAGACCCCAATCAAGTACTTAACATTTTCATTCCAAAAGCAGAGCAGACATTTTAACACAATTGTGCTTCATTAGAATGCTTGAAGAGTTTTGGGTGTAATCCAACATGGATCAAAAGCAAAATGCAGAAACTCGGAAGTTGTCGTGATACAGAATTATCATTCTCCAGCCTGCCTGAGTTTTGAAAAGGCTGGGGAAGGGGAGGTGGGGGAGGGTAGTTGTTGCTTTTTAAGATCAGCATTAGGAATGGAGTGATGCCAGAGAAAGGAGATTCAAAATTTAAATATGACAAAGTTCAGAGGTGCGTGGGCTCAAGTTTGTAGTCTGGGCTGTTAAAGCGATAACACACAGGCTTGAAGACACTTCTAAAATTATCCTTAAAAATCAGAATATCTCCTTCAGAGACAGGGTCCAAGTGTGATCTTTGCTGACAACAGCTCTGAATCCAGCTACTTAGGGACCATCTCTATGGATTCCCAGATATGCTGATGAGCTGGCAGTTGACAATGTGTGTGTCAGGGATAACATTTTGTCATATGTATCAACGATGACATTTAATTTCTGCATGAAATTTCTGCATTTATTTTCTGGATGAAAACTGTCCAGTCCCCTAAAGAAATAAAATGCTTGTTAAAAGCAAGAGGCTTTTTGATCTTTCCTTTGTGGAATTTCAAGCCTCTGACTTGCAAATCTTGTTCAACTATCATCTTTGAACCACAGCACTAGCCTTCTGTTTGCGCAGAGGCTTATGCTAAGTTGACAGATTCCAATGGCCCAAATAGGCTGCCTTCTCACTGAGGGCACTGTCTTAATGGTACAAGGAATGAGAATTAGATCTTTGAATTTCTAAGTGGGTTCACGTTTAGAAAGAGGCTCTCAAGTCCTGAATAAGATGTACAACACTGCCAGGAAGAAAGGTACATGCACTGATCTGACTTCCTGTCCTCGGTTCCCAACACTTGCCTAAATATCACCCATTTTGCAGTTGATTTCACATTTAAGTATAAAAACACGCCACTCTAGTACTCTAGTACTGTACTGGGTTTGTATGACCAGGTTTTGGTAGCACGGGACTATGGGGAGGGCTTCCCTAAGGATCTGCCAGAAGCCTCCCCCATGTACAACGGGGCCAATGCCAGCTGGCTCCAAGACAAATCCCCTGTTGGCCAAGGCTGAACCCATCAGTGATGGTGGCAGAGCCTCTGGGAAAACATATTTAAGAAGAGGGGGAAAAATCTGCACAATAGCAATTGCAGTCAGAGAGAGGAGTGAGGACGTGAGAGAGAAACAGCCCTGCAAACATCATGGCCAGTAAAAAAGGAGAGGAAGGGGATGGAGGAGATGCTCCAGGCATTGAAGCAGAGATTCCCCTGCAGTCCATGGTGCAGACCATGGTAAGGCAGCTGTGCCCCTGCAGCTCATGGAGATCCACCTGCAGCCCGTGGAGAATTCCACGTACTTCATGTGATCCATCATTTACTTTTACATCTTCAATTAGAGACTCTATTCTCAGCAGCACTGGGGCACAGATGCTTCCTGTTCTTACTTCTCTGGTAATAGTGACCAATATGTCTGAGTAAAAATATTCTTTCTAAAAATGGTTCTAATCCCAGTTGTTGAAACATCATCTCTAGTTTGGTAGTTTTGTTTTGTTTTGTTTTTCTCAATCAGCATTCACGGAGTAGGATAAGGAGAAGGGCAGCATTGAGACAGAGGAAGACAGATGGAAAGAAATTTCAGATCCATCTGACAATGTTGTTTGCCTCTCTTTGCTTGACATGTGTAGCAGTGTCTGTACAACACAGTTCTATGATAGAAATATGATGGCAGAAGAGAAATGCAGGGAATAAGCAAAGCATTCCAAGAGAGATGAGATTTGGTAGATTCGTATGCTTTAAGGTCGGAATAGAGGTTTAAACAATCCCTCCTGGCCTTCTATATGTCACAGGGCTTTCATCTTCACCCAGCTATCCTTGTACTCAGTTCAGTGAATTTTCCCTATCTAATTTATCTTTTTTTTTTTTTAGCAAGGTATCCAGTCTTGAGTTGAAGGTGATGAAGAGTTAGCATGTCCTAAGGGAGTTTGTTTCAGTGTTTGATCACCTTCACTTTTGAAAGGCTAAGCCTAATCTGAATTTGTCTGACATCAATTTCCATGTCTTGGTCCTTGCTATGCCTTTCTCCACTAGATTAAAACATTCTGTAGCATGTATATTTTTTTTTCTAAATGAAGAAAATTATACTGTGTATTGATCAAGTCCCCTCCCTCCCTCCCCTTACTCTTTTCAGATAAATTAGAATGATCTTGAAGTCTCATGGCAAGTCATTTTCCCCAACCATCAAAGTCATGTTGCAGACTTTTACTGTATCCAGTGCTGCATCATGCTGTGAAAATGTAGGTACCAGAAAAAGACAGTAATTCCGAACTGGACTCAACAATGCCATATGAGAGAGAAAACCAGTTCACATTACATTTTCTTAGTGCTGTGTTCATACACCTGTGGCCTTTAAGCTCCTTTTCCCTATTGCACCACCTGGGAAATATACCTTATTCTTCCTTTCCAGATACGGTCCTGTCACCTGAAAGCAAGATCTGCTGCTCTAAATACCCAAATTCATTTTGAGTGTGCTACCTATCTTTGTATGAAGGGATGCAGACTTTCTGAGCAGTCCATGCGTTAGGTTTTTACTGCCATTATTTTTTGTATCCTTCTACTAAGCTTTGTGTATCCAGCCCTTTTATCAGCACATTTCCTCCCAGATCATCCATGAAAACACTGAATAAAATGGGGCTTTGTACTGATTTCTCAGAATCCAGTTTGGAACACTCTCATTTGCTGATAATTCCCCATTGACAAACACTTTTTGAGGCCTATCATTTAGTTTTCTCTCAACTCATTTAATCTCCATGTAATTGTTATTTCGTAGTGTTAACTTTTTATCAGAACACCATGAGGTATTACAGCATGTTAGGAAAGTCCAAATCTGAAGGCATCTTTATGAACTAGACTTGTAATTCCACAGGGGGGAAAAAAAAAGCAGATTTGTTTGAAAAGCCTATTTTCCTTAAATCTGTGTTGACTAGTGCTAATGACGTTCTTAACGTCTTATTCTTTAGCCGATGGATTCTATATGAAATTTGCATTCTTTTATTCTGGAATGGTTTCAAAATAACTGCACTACTGTCACTTGAGTCATCCTGGTTGTTTTGTCTTGAATCCACCACAACACTAACATTCTTATAAAACTTCCACCAAGATTTAAAGTTAAGATCTGTGAGCTGGAGACCCCCTCAATCAACTCTTTGACATGAACTGCCAGGGACTATATATTTCAAATGTCTATCCTTAGTGAGCGTTGCTTAATATCCATCACAGTTGCATCCATAACAAGCTCAAAAAGACCTTGCCACCTTCATAGTGGAGGCAGAGTTACCCTGTTCCAGCCTAAACCACCTACAACAGGTTCCTAAAAACTCTTCTACATTTAAGACTTCAGTTCACTCCACTGACTTCCCCTCCCACCTTGTAAACACTCCAGTAACTTCCCATCATACCTTGGAAATGCCCCATAGGGAACATCTAGAAAAAAGCTGGCATTACATGAACATGATGCAAGTTTTTTCACACTTCCTCAAAAGAAGTGCAAATGAATGCTTTGCTGAGCTGGAATCCAGTAGCAATGGTGCAATGTGGGCAAACAGCAAGCCTTCCCTCTGGAACACTGAAATGCTTTTTGCCTTGCAGCAGACTGTACCATCGGCCTGGCCAGCCATCTCTCTGACCTATAACCCATGCACTATCTCCCATTCAGACATCTTCCTGAGTCCTCACATTTGGGCTTTGTATAAATCTCATGGACTTTTGCTAGAAACCATGCCTAAGGCATGAATTACTGATCCATTTTCACTACAGCCAAAACTGCTGCCCAGACATACATCAGCCTACCCTTTCATTAACAACAACATCCTTTTCCTGGCCTTAACACTGCAAACTTGCCTGACTCAAATCAGTACGGAAAGACAAAGGTCACATTCCCTTCCTGTCATTTGGAGTATGTTGTACCTTTCTCTAATGTTTCTTTTGGTTTCCCCTCCTCTACTTCATGGAACACAAACTGGTTGTCTTTGCTGTCAAGACTTTTAGAGCTTACCCTCCTCTGAGCATCACCTCTGAACACCTAGTGAAAGGTCAGGTCCCACGTCTGATGGACAGTGCTGACAGACACCACCAGATCGGAAACATTTTCAACAGCACCTTTGAGCTTTCTCTGCTAGACTTTTGCAAAGCACCTTCACTGCCTTCCTTAAAACTCTCTTTATACTAAAACTGTAATGCTCACAAAGGAATAACAACGACAGCTAGTCCTCAGCTTCTCAGACATCTCTGTCTCTCAGGATGAGCAACAACATTACCTCTCTTTTTTCTCTTCACCCACTCATCTCTTCATCTGAGCCTGCCTTTGTCTCTTGCTTTATATTTCATTAAAATACATAACCTGAGCTTTTTTTCCAGAATTATAATAATGATTGTATAAGACTTTCAGCCAATGTTCAACACTGATATCTTTCCTAACGCCCCAACAGCTTTGCATGCATTCAGAAAGGCATGTTGGGGAGTAATGTTGTCAGGTAGGATTGGCTGGGCTTTCAGGGTGCAACTATATTCCTAACTTAAACAATGCCTGAAGGTGGTCCTGGGAATGGAAGAATAATAATCAGCTGTACTGCTAAACAGTCTAGCACAGCCCCAGCACAAGTCTGTAAGCACCCCAGGGGAACAGCTACTCTGGGCCAGCTGGCCTCAGTACACAGGAATATTTCTTAATAAGTTTAGTTTATTTCTCCAGCCATATTCTGACAGGTTGCCCTACTCTCAGGCCTCGGCACTTGTCTGCTTCTATGTGTGACCCTGGAGTTTTGACTTATCAATAACGGTGAAAGGCTAAAAGCAGCTTTATGCAAAGTACCGTTCCAGCCCTATTATTCATTCTCTTGTTCCTTAATGACCAGTCACATTTTAAACATTATAATCAAGTGCTTTATGCCACCAGGTTTTAATCAAGTCAGACATGCTGGAATTATTCTCATCAATGAGTAAGTCCTGTGCCTCCTCCTCCCTGCTGACAGTCCTAAGGGAGTGGTGCTCATCAAAACAAGAGATCATCTTCTCTGTGCATTATTTGCTGCATTAGTTCAATTTGTTTGAAGCATCCTGAACCTGAACTCACATTATGGCTGCCATCTTAGCAGTACAGTAACATCCCTGGCCACTCACAGGAACTGCTGGGTACTGAAAGAAATGATTGTTTGTTATTCCTGACTTTGGAAGCAGTTCTGTGCCAACTCCGTTGTACACCAGATCTAAATACAGCCTCAGGACTGCCCTGAATTTTTGTCTTTTGTACTGTGCTCTCCAGGCTATTACATGGGAAGGATATGGCTGGAGATAAAGGCACTCTGCATACATAATGGCCTAGTATATTGATAGCTGCATGAAACTGGTTCTAACCCAATAAAATATTATCCCAGGCCAGTAACTCCTATAATACACCTTTAAAAACACCACAGATTAGATTCTGTAAGGGAAGGAGAAGCACAGCATCCCAGTGCAATTTGCTACCACCTCTGAATTTGATTACTGCTGGGGTAAAGTTGAGGGGATTGAGAGGAGAGAGACAAAAAAACACGAGAGATGTGAGACATGATTAAAGCATGGTCTCATTCTATTCACATTGGCAATGCCGAATTTAACTAGTCAAAAACCTCCTTTGATGTGGCAAGAGCCCTCAGCAGGAGCAATTCTGCCATAAAGATGTTTCTGTTGAGAAAAATTCCAATCTTGAGAATTCAGGTCAAGGTGATCCACAGTATGTGACATCTCTAAAGGGCAATTTGTCGTTCCCCCTGCCAGAAAACCCTGAAATCGCTATATGCACCAAGCACACTGACAGCTCCACCTTGTCTCTTAACTATCACTCGTCTTAAAGCAGCTCTCATGGCCTCAACTGCAAAAAAAATAAAAAAGTCTTCTTTAACAGCCTCAAGCACACAAATAAAGCATAGTTTTGGCTTTGTCTCTCAAGAAGCCCTTTTTTAAGAGTTCAGACCTGTGATTCCTTGAAGCAAGTATGCCTTCGAAAAGGAAATCTCTAGTCCAAGATCAAGAGGGGAAGGATCAGGAGACTGGAAATAAAATCAGCTCTTAGCCTGAAGAAAGTGCACTCGGTGGAAGAGCCTGACTGGATTTAATAGGGGAATGTGGGCATTAATGGCTTTCAAAAGATCACAGTTTCTGGTTTGAATGAAGGATGCTTTTGACCTTTGGTATGGATACATTAGGCAACCCACTGATGTTCTCTAGTTAGTCCTTTCCATGAACAGCAGTATCCGATAGTTTAGCACCCTGCTTGGTCCTGATCAGCGCTCAGGAAGAGAAAGACTTCTTCAGAAAATGAGTCCTAGGTTTGGGTATGACTCAAGACATCCCAGTCAGGGTAAATGGAGGAAGTTCACTGTACTGCTGACAAATCTCAAGATTCCTTTCAAACAGTACTGCAAACATTTTTCCTGCAAAGAAAGTTTCTGTGAAGCCGCTGTGGCTGACACATACTGACGGAGCAGGCCCAAGACAGGCACACCATGAGCAAGGCCATGCAAATCATATCAGACAACCTGTCGAGGTACCCCAAACCTCACCAGGGAAACTACAGACTGGTATTCTCCTCATGTTTTCCATCACTACCCTGCCTCAAGCGAAGCAACTGGATTCCCATCCTTACTCCCATGTTGCCTCCAGAGAGTTCTGCCCCATGCAGCCTTTTCCTATTGCAATCTGTAGGGCTTTACACAGTTCCTCCTACAGTTCACCACACTGAGATGCTGCCTTTAACTCCTGCAGCCTACACACACCTCTCCTTCTGAGTGACAACCACTCTCGTCAGCATAGAAACATGGGTGCAGAAATCAGTATTTATAACAGAGTGTGTGGTTCTTCTCGACATGAAACAATAAAATAGCTAACAGGGGCTATGTATGACAGGCTGAGACACCTGTCATGAGAGCTGTCCACTCAAAAAAAGTGGAAAAAAGAGACGTCAGTCCAGTTTTGCAAACCTGCATCTCTGACAGTCCACACCAGGTGTGGAGAATGTGAAGATGAGGGGAGATTTAGAGAAGTGGTCACAGACAGCTAAAGAGAGGAAAAATAAAACCTTTTAATTCCTTTACCTAAGAGCTAACCTCTCTTTCTGTGTACATCAGAAAAGGCTGAGCTAGTGCTTTTAGGTTTGATTATTTTTTTTTCACCTTTAATTATGCATCATCAGTGACAAGCTCATGTGGAGCTAAAAGCTGGATCTGAGCATGAAGCTAATTTTTGGAGCTATTGGCTGTTCACTACCAGGAATAAAAATGATTCCTTGTCTTCCTAGATTTGGTTTAAGGAACAAAACCTCTTTGTCTCTCCCTCCATATTAGCTGCCTACAGACAGCTCCATTTTCCATTTGTGCATTTAATTATCCCTTCCTATGTGAGCTACTTTACATTTGTGCTTATTGAATCGCAGTTTATTGATTTCGGCTCCCTTCTTGAATTCATCATAGTCGGACTCAGGGCTAATCCTATTCTCCAATGCATTGGCGATTGCTTCCAGCTTTGTGTTGCATATGAATTTGATTAGCATACTCTCTATTCCGATCTCTGGTGAAAATGTTAATGAAAACATGGAGCAGTATCAGATCTAGAGCACATACACACAGGGCTCCACGCACCACTGCCTAACCTGACTCCAAACCTTTATTAATACTCAATACTTCTGGGGTATGGACGGTCAACGTACCAACACTTGGCTAAGTGATTTGCAACATTTCAACTGAGTTTATATTCTGCGGGAACAACTTACAAACCTGGATCAAATGTAGGGGGAGGTCAAGAAAACAGCATTTGAATGGGGCAGGTATGGGAGTTTGACATTTAATCAGAGTTAGAGCTCAAATCTAAGGATACCATAACAGTCCCTGAAATTTCAGCTTCAAAAAACAAAAACTTGAGAAGGCACACTTATATTTTTGGCAAGCTGACTGCTATCTCAAGCTTAATCTCTCTGGTGTGGCTCTTCTCACATACTTTAAAATGATGCCAAATGGTGAAGTAGGCTGGCTCTAGCGTGACTCTAACTTTCCAGAAATAAAAGGATTTAGGACTTAAGGGTTAGTTCATGCTCATCTCATTAATCAAGTCATTCATTGTGGCCAAAATCTATTGGAATGGACATGGACATAATTGCTTTCATATTCTAATTTACTGAAAATTAAACAGAATTTCCCATTTTTATCAGTAGAATTAAGCTGTTTGTATCCATGACCATTTCTTAGCCATAAAGCTTAGGATTTTTTTGTCTTTTCCTTTGGGGGTGGAGGGGGGTGTGTGTGAAGACTACACATTATTTTACATCTGAGTTCCCTCCCCACGTGGAATGGTTACTGAGCCAGGCATTCACCAGTGTTGAAGTTTAATATAGCAGTGCTCAATCCCCATGTTCCCTCTTGGTTGCAAGTTTAATTCTGCCATTCATTTCCCTCCTCTCTCTCTCCTGCCCTGGGAGATGAGGTATTACAATGTACTTTACCTCATCTCCTTCTGTTTCCTAGCACAGTAGAATCTCAGCACCCATCAGAAGACCCCCAAACACTAATCCCTGGTAGCAGTAAGGAAGCAAGATACGCAGAGGGCAAAGTTATTCTGTTTATGATGAGATTAATCTCTTCCTGAAAAGCACCAGACATGCCCAGGAAGGGCCGACTTACTCCTGGCTCAAAAAAGATGCATCCAAAGAGTGCAGTTTTGGCCTCTGGAACGTATCAGATGGCACAGTATTTTTAAAAAGCTTTCTAACTCTTTTCCAATTCTACCCTCATATTTCTGTGTTCGTAGCAACTGTTTCTTCCAGAATTGTGTTGATGCAGGACTTCATCGCTCTTACTGTACCTCTTGAAACAGCTCTTTGGACTATGCAGCAATGTTCAGAGAAGAACACTGGTCATTTACTTCCAAAGCCACATGCACCCAGCCAGGTTAATTTTCATTATCAGCAGTGTGTGTTTGGACCTGTGATACCATAACATGGTAACTCCTTTCTGAGGGAGGCTCACAAGTGGCTCTAACTAAGTATAAACAGAATGATGATGCCATAAATTTTGTTCTACTTGAGCAAAGGGTCTTTCTGACCTAAAAAGTGAAAAGTTCTATTTCAGCTTTGAAAAGTTGCCCTGGAAACCAGATGTAGATTGTGCCACCAAGTATGATGTATCACTGCATCATTTGTCCTGTTCTTATCATTCTTTTTAGCTAAGATAGAAGTGCAACCTGTTTCTGGCCTTCTCTTATTTGCCCTCACTCTCTGTTGAAAATTCCATATATTTTACTTATAAATCTATTCCTAAATCTTTAATCCATCTATATATAATTAATGAGTAATTTACGGAATGTCTGCTAATAAAGAGCACTGCTTAGATATCAACTCACACTCCTTTT
Source organism: Melanocharis versteri (assembly GCA_013397845.1). Taxonomy (NCBI): domain Eukaryota; kingdom Metazoa; phylum Chordata; class Aves; order Passeriformes; family Melanocharitidae; genus Melanocharis; species Melanocharis versteri. The sequence continues at coordinate 459,316 of VZTG01002421.1, forward strand.
GCAACCTCATGTGATGAAAATCTCTCATTTAGGCAACTCTTTTGACAGTGACAATGGTCTTTTTGGTCTGCAGAGGGCCAGTGTGGTTAAAGCTGGTCTGATACCATAGTATTAGAGCAGCAGCATGTTTTCTCAAACACCACCACATTCAGAAGGCCTGGGCAAAGTCAACTGGTTCCTACTCTTACCTGCAGCTGTAGCAAGAGAAAAATGCATTAAGTGCTTGCATAAATTTAATGTCTCAATATATCCAGAAACAGCACCCGTGACGTCATTCAGTCTAAAACCATGGAAGATGTGTTTAGCATCACGTTGAGTAGATGGAAACAGGTGCTAACCTGTACAGGCTCCATTCTCCAAAGGAACAGATGGTTTGGAATACGCTTGTCCTTTCTCATTTTTCAGTCATCTCATCGACTGCTTTGCTCCTCCACTCTGCAAAACCCTTAAGCCCAGGAGGAAATTCTCTGAGCTGCTAGAGAGAGGCTTTTATTGCACTTGCACTTAAGAGACTCTCTATGACCCTATTTATAACATACCCATGTTCTGAATAGGGTAGCAAGGGAAAGAAAAGCTATTGTCTGAATTGCAGAGAGTGGAAATGGAAGCACAGACAAAGCTCCTGAAAAGACTTAAATGATGCCTAATGATGGGGGTAATCACAAAGCACTATTCTCAAAGGCACATGCCTAACTAATCCTCATTGATTTAATTGAAAGGTGAGCAACCAATGGAGGGGTTTTTAGCATTTCACTATGTATTTATCTGCATCATGAAATGCCTGAATACCTTTGGAAATCTGGCCCTTGGCCTCTATCCCATTTTAAGAAAGAAAAGTAAGCAACTAGAGAAGTAAATCTGAGGAGTTTGGACTCCTCAGTATACAAGTCTTTTCTGAAAAACAACTGTAAACTCTGTCTTAATTTAAAAATACTACCGTAAGTAGTTTACCAGGAAATTCCAGGGCTATTAATTGATCTGCTTGACCTCATCATCCTACTCATGAATTCATCCTTCTCATTCCCTGAAGACTTTTGAGTTAGGTACTATTTGCACTGTTCAGATTAGGCTTTAATGAGTGCCGAAAGCTTTGCGTTTTCTTAATGAGAATTGAAGTAAAATTGAAAAGTACGGGCTTTGTTTAAACAAGAACAATGTGAATCTGGCAGAATTCAAACCATGCTACAACTGAAATACTGACCTATAAAAAAGCCAAGGATGAAATATGACCATGACTGCAAAGCATTCCAGCAAGATACAACCAGCTTTAACCAGTCTCATGCAGAAACTGTAGCTATGCATTTGCAAGTGTTACACTCTTGGTAGTGCACAGAATTCACATCTTACTGTCTTACAATAAGCAAAATGAATATAGATTTAAATTTGTAAACAATAGATGTAAGGAAATCAAGCAATTTCACACAGGTGGAACTGCAGATAACTGAAAATCTAGATGTGTAACTCTTCAGTCATCCTTCCATGAAGAAATGAGCAGAGAAAGAATAGAAGAGAGACTATGAACAGGGACTAATTCATTGTTATGGAATTAAAACAACACTGCCTGGCCTCTCATCAGCTGAGCTGGGAAATCCAGGGAAATCCTTCACCATTACTTGGCTTGTGTCCTTGGCTTCCCTTATCCTTTTGTGCTTTTATAAGCTCTGCTGGACTTGTGCCTTCTAGTGGAACAAGCAAGTTGGTGAGAATGAGGGCAGAAAATTAGTTAGGTACATTATAAAGCAAAACCTCCCAACATTTAAAAAAAAAGAGCTTCCCTGCTTGCAAATTCTCTCATTGTGGGCTCCACAGTGTGCGGACTGGTGAGTTTATGTCCCTTCCCTTCTTAAAACCCTCTTCAGCCTCCAGGGGACAGGACACCACCATCTCTTTTCATAGCTTCCCATCATACAAATTCTTTTGTAGTTCTCCATTTCCACCTCTCCCAATCCATTTGCCTCTTCTGTCACAATCTATCTGTACACCAGCGTTATCCACAAGCCTCACAAGGTAACAGAACATAATCACTTTTATGTGCTTGTCTGCCTTAATCTCTGGAAGAGTTCCCTGCAATCACTCTCTGGGGAGTTCATTTGTTAGATCATTCCCCATTTGGAAGAGCTGTATTTAATGTTTATACTATGGAAGAGATCACTGGCAGGTCTTTCCAAGTGCTGCTCTAGTTGTTGGAATCTGTGTGAAGAGGAGCTGACTGCAACCCTTTTGCTGAAAATAAACCAAAAAGCAGCATTGCTTTTTCAATAATTTCATTGTTGCTTTAACATGAAGAGAATAAACCAGGCAGAATGGGTCAATTTCAAGATTACTCCTCTATAGAGGGAAAGGTTTTAAACAGATCTGTTCTGGCGTCAAGTGACACGAGTAATTTTCAGGTTATTGATCTCTTCTCAGCATAATTTCTTTGTGATTATTTTACCTCTCCATTCTTGCCTCATCACTCCTCCATAAGGACCCTCCAAAGGAGTGGTGATCTATTCCTCTTTTCCATCACATGCACTCCAGTTTACCTTCCATAATTGCAGAAACAATGCTCAGTGAGTACCAGAAGTTTGGAGACAGACTTATGGAAGGAATAAAAGAAGTTTTTACGTGCACTGTTCATTTTCTACTTTCCCAGCCATAAGTGAAACAACCATCCCAAATTCATGCTGATAAAACTTTTAGATCCCACTACGAGCGAATTCGATAAAAGCCTGTGACATCAGCTTCACACAGTACCAATCTGTTCTAATCTTTCCCAACAACTGCACTAAACCATCAACTGCAGTCCCATCCCCACAAATGCTCACAGCAGTACTGCTCTGAAGATGCAGCTGCCCAATGCAGACAGAGCTGCCCTGGGAAAAAAGATCACCAAAAAAGCATAGACAAGGCAGGAAATGATGACCTCACAAAGACCTAAAATAACCTTTCTGTAATTAAAGAAATGCTTTCAGAGCAAGTTCTAAGGCTACACCTTCTACTAGGTTCAATCCCTGCTCCCTACAAAGGAGACCAATGAGTTTATTTGGCTGTTCCCATGCTAGATCACATAAGATGGCCTTGAAAGCCCCCAAGTAGAAGACTCCACAAATCACAGGACACTTCTGCCATTGCTGCACCACCCTCCCAGTGAAAAGTCTTTCCTAATAACTCGTTTGAACCTCCCAAGCCACAGCTGTTATACTGTCTACTGCTACTTATAAAAATTTGGTTATTTCTTAGGAATTATACATCAAGTGTCGTAGGCTTCTTGCTCACCTTTTAACCTCCTCTTCTCTAAGCTTAGATCCTTCAATCTGTTTTCACAGAAGACATACCATGGGCCACAATTATCTTAGAAGTTTTCTCCACTAGACCCTCCCCATTTTTTTTAATATGCTTCCTGAATTGTTGAGCCTCAAACTCGACACAGATTCCTGGGTCACTGAGGGAGATGAAGAGTTCTATAGGAGTTGCTGCCATCTTGAAGACATCAAACTGGTGTAACTGGGCTACAACAGGAACAGCGTGCCCAGCAGGTTAAGGGAAGCTCTTCCTTCCAACAACTACGTGAAACTGAACACAGGTGTGAACCTCTTCTCTGTAAGATTCTGTGCTTGGTAGGGAACCTTCCCTGGTGTCTGAGAGTTTCCTACTGTGAGTCACTTATCTTGTGAGCTCCAGAACACTGCATCTAAAGGGCAGTGTCGCTTTGCAAGTGGGTTGCTTTTGTCGGAGGTAAGGACGGGGCTCAAGCAATCTGAAGCAGAGGGAAGCCTGGAGCTTGGAGTTCTCATGTCCATGATGGATGTTATTTCCATCAGGCCTTTGAGATAATGGAGAGAAAGCTGTCTTACCTACTCACTTGAGTGATCTGCACTTGAAGTGAGTGTTGATCAAGCAGTGCAAGGAGGACAGCTCACAGCTGTCAGAACAAGAGGAGCTGTGTGCATGCTGTTTCACTGGGAGGTCAAGCAGAGAAGGCTCCATGCCCTCACTATGAGTATTGAGGGATGGGGAGGTGTTGCAAGTACAAGTTTCTGCCGCTGGTAGCTTGGGGACTTATTTTTTCCCTTTTATGTATCCCATCCACCAGTAGAAAGAAAGATGGCCAGCACTATGTTGTATCATGTGAAAATAAACACCTTCGTGGATTTAGTGCAACATGATGGGTTTGCAGTATGAGGGGCAGGCAAGCATATTGGATAAGTTAATTTTCTTATAGCCTCCCTACCTCACTGGTTAAGTTGCTGTCAAAGAGGAGCCTCTCTCCTTCTGTTGCTCTAAAGAAACTCTGAGAGACACAGACTGTTTTGAGGTTCACACTGTGAACAGTAAAGCAGAATGAATGTACAAGCTGCACGTGCTACTGTGTACATGAAAATCTTCCGATGGCCGCAAGAACGTCTGTTTATGAGGGCTGCCTTTCCCTGGAAGAGCAGTGAAGCCAGAGTGCATTTTGGAAAGTTCTGCCTTGGACAGATGAACCCAATTTTGCAGACATGGGACAGCATCTGAGAAAATTTCTTCTACCCTTCAGGAAAAGACCAGTCCCAATCATCCTACAATTCAGTGATCTATAAGCCAAAAAGAAAGGGTTGTTTTAACACATAACACCCCATCCTTCACCCCCACATACACCTTACTTACACACCTCTGCAGTGCCTGGATATGCTGAGGTCAGGAGAAAAGCCTTCAGCCTTTAAAGACAGCCTGAGAAGGGCTTCCACCTTAGGATGGAAGATCAGTCAGAAAGCAGATTTACATCATCTTGGGAACCTGGTACTGCCAATTTCAAGAAATCGCACAAACTTTTTAATTTGCAATGATTAAATAATGCTCCACTCTTGTGGGATCTGAGTGTACTGCATAATTTGACATTTCTCCTCGAGGTAGAATATATTGCCTGTCATTCTCTGCAATGCAAAATGAGTGGGCCACAGACTCACAAGGCTTGGCTAAGATCATACCAGAGCCTTTTCATTTATTTTCAGGAAGTTCTTTTCTCAAGCGCCTCTCATGACAGCATGCACAAAGCCTGCCATAACAGGCCTCTGACCTACAGTGGGCTGTTGTTGCAGCTATTTTGTGCTACAAATACACAGAACAGATAGCAAAGAGCAATTCTCCCTGTTCAAGCTGAGGAGGGCCAACCCTGCCATTGCACAGATCTGGTATAGAGTCAGTAGTGGTAAACCTAAAGGATTGCTCCAGAGCTGACAGTACTTAGGAAATAATACAGACCAGCTCACATTTTCCTGCACGTTACTGCACTGCACCCTCACGTATTTCCCAAACCAAAAAAGGACAACCAAGAAGGATGCTGGGCAAGAAGCCTCCAGAGGATCCCTCCAAACAGAATTTCTATGATTCTGCAAAGTTCATGTTCAAAACCGGGAATGATAAGCAGGAATAGCTAAATCCCTAGGAGGCTTAGGGTAAAGGCCATATTTCTTCACTTAGCATTTCCTGGAAACTAATTCAGGTGGCTTTCCCCTCTGCATTCTGCCATTTCTGAGTCACATTTCTGTATTCTGTACATTTACCTTTTCCTGATGCCTAGAGAACTGAGCCCTTACAGCACTGTGCATCAGGAAAGATCATGCCAGATGTACCTCCACAGAAAAAATTCTTGTCCGCAGTGGCTCATCAAGGATATCAGGAGCAACATAGTTTCTTTTAGTATTATCCCTTTAAAACACAGACTCCACATTGCTGCATATATTAAACAACAAGTATTTGGTCCTGCAAAGGCCACAGATGCTGAAAGGAGGGTAACAGGGAACCTTCCACTCCAGCAACCTCCCTCACCCAGAGTGGAAATGATGGTGCCAGCAGCACTTTGCCAGGTCAGTCACTTAACTGTCAGATACAGCTGAAAAGATGAAGAGCAAAGAGTGTGAAGTAGAGTCAAGACACAAAGTTCAAGTCTCATTTTGTTCTTTACCAAAGTTTGGTGGGGAAGAATTGGCTAAGGGCCCATTTTCTGTTCAAAACCCAAATTGCTTTGATAATTAGCAAGTCTACTGGAACATGTGCAGAGCCTAGGCATAAAAGACAAAGCAGATGATAGCATGTCAAGAAATCATATTTGATATAGATTAAAATTACTGAAATATAGGGAATTGTGGAAAAATACAATCATTTTGCAATTAAGATTAGGACTAAAAAAAGGATTTGCATTCATTGTAACAAGCAAGACCAGTAACAACTAACAACCACCTACAGAGATGGAGCTATTAACATGCAAATGATCATTATTCTGACCGAGGTATTTCTACTGAAAATGTGGTGTTTATGCAGATTTCAAAGAAGTTTTTTGAAGCAAGGTACGTATGGATAAAAAGCCAGGAGTGGGAACAGTGTTTACTCAGGAAAACATTTCTGCTTGACACGGAAGAAAACCAAGAAACACAATTACTGAGCTGGGGCTGGAACAGACATGGTGTGGGATTCCAGCAAACCTCCCTGACAACACAATTACAGCGGAGAGCGAGCTTTGGGGCCAGAATGCTAATGTAAGAAAAGCAAACCTTTATTTAACAACTTAGAGGAGTAAAAAGCAGGGACAAAAGAGGATGCTACTGACTTGAAAGCAGGGAATAGGAAGAGATAGGAAATTTTTTGTGGAAATTGTAGAAATATCTGAGCTCTTCAGATATAACCAAATAGTTTATACCTATAACCACAAGCACAACTCACAAGGAGAAAGCATTACCTGAAAGTACCCTAAATACAACTTCCTCTGTTATCAACATCCTTTGTGATTACTGCCCTAATTTCAGTGGAGCTTTGACTCCTTCTTACTATATACGTCTTAACAAATTAGTTGAGGTCCATTTTTACAGGCAGGGGACAAGGACCACTGAGCTCTAGTGGGAGGCAAAAATGAGTGAAGAGCTCATTCAGAATACTCAATGAATGGCAGGCAGCACAAGACTCTTTATCTTGCCAGTGTGTTGTCAAGACCTTGGCAGAGGTCAGTAAAGAAGCAGGAGAGACAAGTATAAGCAGGCACCAAAACCGAAGAAGAGAGAGACGTTCCATTACTGTGGGAAAATTCTACCTTTAAATAAGATATAGGAGAACGTTCTTCTACAAATTATGGCAGTGTGTTTGAGAAAAAGACACGGAATTTCACTGCAGCTCCCTTTTCCATACATAGAAATTCAGATCTGTGAGATTTGAAGCATCAGGGAAAGTGGCCGCTTTCTAGGAGTCAGGTTTACTGAATTTCTGAATGCCCTGGAAGTCTCTTTTGTGACTCCGGTAGCGCCGCTGTATTTTAAAACTGCATTGTATGGCCTTATCAGAGAGCCTTTAAAAGATACTGGAATGTGTGGGTTTGATCTGTGTGGTAGAAATGGGGTGAGGGTGACAGCCAGAAAGAGCAAGAACTGGGGAAGTTAGATCAATCTCCCACTTAGCAGGCTGCACTGCTCTCGCAGTCCTACGTAATCCAGAAGAAGGACGCTTTAGGAGGACATGAATTTGCAAATATCAAAGTGTAACTCTGTATCTTGAAGTGCACAATGAGATTCTTTCAGCTCTGCACAGGAAGTTTTTCAAAAACTGGGAAGGCAAAGCACATCTCTGCAAACAAAAGCCACCTACCTGCTGATGAGACAAAAATAAAATAAACAGGCACAGTTGGTGGGTCTAAAGTCTACTGTGCCAAAGCCAGTGAATGGACATTTAACACTATTCCTTTTTCACTGGGAACTCTGCTTGTTTCATTTGTCTATTCTAATGTCAACACCACCAGATAAATGCTGAATACCCTGAACACTGCACTCCCACAGGGAATGTGTAAGAGATAAGAATGACTGGCACATTAGGGTTTTTGTCCCACAATGAACATATGAGCAGATGTTGGAAGAAGCCTTTTTGGCCTAATAAGTGGTAAGGCAGGATCCCAGTATTTTAGGGTCTTGAAATCTCCTAGATTCCCAGATTAGAGTCACAGAATGGGTTATCTTGGAAGTGACCACAGTGGGTCATCCAGTCCAACCTCAGTACATCTACTTCTTGCTTTTCTACAGTTGTCAGAAGTATTGTACAATCCCTACCAATGGCCAAGGCATAGGAGATCAGTAAATGGTTCGTCTGGCCACCATCCACGCTAGTATTAGCTTGGATAAAGGAAAGACACAGATTTTCCACCTCCTATTACTTTGTGTATTGGAGAACTGACTGTAAGAGAAACATATCATGTACAGTTTAGAATAACCTGCCCATATGGGATGATTCCACAAACCCAGAAGCAAGTTAAGGATAAAAACACAGTGCTTGGCTTATACAGCAATTAATTAATATTTCTTTTTAACTTCAACACTTCAACGTCGTATTTTCTAAGTCAGGAAATTCTGTCATTTTCATTTTGTAGATACAGAAAATGGTAGTGAACTGTAATTTGTAAAGCTGTACTGGCCCCTTGATTGCCCCAGTCTAAGTGAGGGACCTGCCCACAGCTTCTTTCTCCTTCAGGCCATGTAACTAAGGCTCCTTCCCATCAAAACAAAGGACTGTAAAAGGAGAGAGGAGGTAGTCATGTTCCCTTTGTTGCCCCAGTAGGAGCTTGAGTGTTCTCCCAGACTCAGTTGAGACATGGATACAGCAACTAAGGCTGTGCTGTCCTAGTAAATTTGAATGTGCACAGATGCAGTAATGTTAATAAACTGCATGCAAGTTCGCTGGCATAAGCCTTGGACTGTTAAAATTTGTACTTCAATTCCAAGCCATGGATGATCCAGGGGTCATTCATAAGTAAAATGCTGCATGAAGCTACACTATTTTAGGAATTACGAGTGGTTTACTACCACAGATATGATTCCATGCCAGGTGGCTTTACTGCCTGAAAATGCTGCAAGGTACATTTGATTTATTAGTACAGACATAATTTGCTGGAGATCGCCCAGATAGACTATGGCAGAGCTGTGACTACAGCCCCAGTTGCCTGAGTCCTGGTCTGGCCCATAATCACTCAGCCACATTTCCAGTACCAGTGCTCCTCTTGTTCAGCACAAGCTTTTCAATTCGCACAGCAGCAGGCTACTTGGACCAACAGTTGTCAGTTTGAGTGAGTCTGTGCTCCTACAACTTGCTTAGTAGTACACACAAACTTCTCAGCCCACGGGTTCCAAGAGCTGTGAAAATCTAGACAGCATTCTGCAACATACACTTAGCCTTCACAGTATAAATATACTTCATGTTTTCTCATCATATGTTTCCTCAGTACTACAGCCAAAAGCATGGTCAAGCTTAAATCACATATCCTTGAGTGTCAAGACAGTGACTCAAGCTCCTACAAAGTCCTTATAAATGCAGGCATTTGGTCTTAAATTCGGAACAGAGACCCACCAGCTGATCCTCGGTATGGATCCATATGGAAACATATTGCATGCTCTTCTTGGCTAGCACATGATGGTACATTCACCCAGAAATATCACACCACATGGGTATTATATGAAAACCTAAGAGGACAAGCAGCAAAAGACTCTGCCTCCTTTTGCCTGGAGAAAGTGCAATTTTATGGCAGCAGAAAACCAATCAGCCAATATCCCTCTCTAGTTCCCTCTGCTATAGGACAGTTCAAATGATTACTACTTCAAGACAAGGGCAGTTTGGGACATACAATCTTTTTAAGGTGGTTCCTGCCTTTCAGTCAGCTCTTATAACCAGATAAGGCCTCAAATCCTAAATCTCAGTTCTCTCAAATTCTGGGAATCTGACCAAATGTTTTTATTTGGTCTAACTGGACACAGAATCCCAGAATTGTTTAGATTAGAAAAGAACTCTTAAGATCATTGAGCCCAACTGTTAACCCAGCACTGCCAAGCCCACCACTAAACCATGTCTCTAAATGCCACATCTACACACCTTTAAAATACCTCCAGGGATGGAGACTCACCTACTTCCCTGGGCAGCCTGTTCCAGGGCTTGACCACCATTTCGGTGATGGATTTTTTCCCAACATCCAACCTAAAATTCACCTGGGGCAATTTGGGGTCATTTCCTCTTGAAGTACCACTTGTTACTTGAGAGAAGAGACTAACACTGATCTCTTCAATTAATTATTTCAATCAACTCTGTCTTGTGAGCCAGGTTCTTCATTACTCTAGCAGACACTTAAAATCCTTCTCTAATGCATTGTTACACCCTACAGAACAGCCTCTATATGTTTGACTCTGCATGCTCACCTTTTATCAGGTAAATAAACTGAAGTTCACGTTGCGTGATCTAGTATACTTGACAACTTGTAACTGCTAACAAATACTTCTTTAGAACTGCAAAAGACTGCATGGTCCTGGTGACTACAGCTACATGTCAGATAACCTATAACAATCAAATATGAATAAATGTAATAAACCACCTCTTAAAATATGTCATTGAAAGCAACCTTTATGTAACCCATAGAGAAGCAGGTGGGGTAATCAAGAATTGGAGACTATTTAGGTGGAGAAACCAAATTACAGAGTGGAAAGAAGACTAAACAAAGAAAAAAGGGCTATAAAAGCAACTTTCCTTCATATTATCTGCACACACATGCACTACATACTGCTGCAGAATTACAAATTTAGTTTTGTAGAGTTTCTGAGCCATTGAAAATTGCCCTACTCTCAAAGCTGAATTTCAATAAACTGAGATCTATTCAGCAGAGCCAAGCAGTTCTGAAGACCTACCTAGCTGACAGTATATCCTTACACCAAAGCTTAACATAACCCTTGGGAAGAACCCTGGGACACATCTGTAATGATACTTGAACAGTGGTGACATAAGAGAGTGATACAAACTCTAATGATCTTTGCACTGGTTCTCTTAAAAACTCACATAGCCCAATTCCACATCTGTAAGGATCTGAACAGTTTGAAAATCGCTGTTTGTCCAGTCACTTTCAAATAATTTAGTGTGAAGAATATTTTGAGCAGTGGCCAAGGAGATGCTTGGTTGTGCTGAAATTTTTTGTTATAGATCAAACACAGACCAAGGCCTCTTAAAAGTTTATGGAGGTTTGGATGCAGCAACTCAGTTGTGCATCTACTACCACTGGACAAAAATGTTGTACTCAAATGCGGGAAGCCTTATGTATGCACAGCCAGAAGTTCAATTTTCTTTGCAACGTTGGTAATTTTAATATAATCTATAACGTGGATGGGAGACAAATGCCTGGAAAGCAGGATTGCAATGATCTCTTTGATGAGCAGAGAGTGCACTTTCCAAACAAAATGAGCTAAAGAACAGAGAAGGGATCAGCTGTTTGCGGGACTGACTGTGTCTTCTCTTAAAGCATACCAAACCCATAAGGTCGTGGTAGTCTCAAGAGGATTTGTTAGACTGCAGCAAATTCAAGTTCAGCTCAAACATTCAAAAACCCCTAGCTTGGGAATGGGTAATGGAAGCTGAAGATCTGGCTCCTTAAAGATAAAGGGTGTTTCATATTGCTTTCCTAATTGTTCTGGGGGAAGAAAGCTGTTTGCAGCATGCTCTGTTCAACCTTGAGACTAGTGGGAGGCACGAAGGAGCCTTGTTAACAAACAAGAGGCTTTGGCGCTTTGTAAATGGAGAAATTCTGCCTGCAAAGTTGAGTTTTATGCCGAGTTGGTTATTTTCATCTTACACAAGAGTAGGATGAACAGTGAGACCACTAAAAACACTAAAAGTACACTTTTACTATTGTTTTTCACTTTACATTATGAATTTAATTTTTTTAAAGGCAAACCCCCCAAAAAACTTCCTCAGCAAAGGTTTTCCATCACATAGGGAAACACAGGACAAGAAAGGGCAAAAGAGTTTGGTAAGGCGACAGAAAATCAGCTGCAAAGCACTATTTCCCATCTGCCCTTGCATTAGAACTTTTCTGCAGGTGCTTGTAGGGTCAGAGGGAGACTGTTCAAAGAGAGATTTAGAACTTCCTCTTCCTCAGGAAACTGTGCAGAAACCTAAAATTATTTTTGACAGAGGAAGACTACTCAAAAGATCCTGAAGGCTTTCTGCCCAGGTTTAGCTTTCCTGGCATTTCAGTTGCTTTTGGGGCTGAAACTCTATTGCAAACTTTGTCCACCAATCCTTCCCACTAGCAAAAAAGCAATGTATCTCTCAAATTCCACATGGCAATACAATTCTACCAAGAAACGGAATTTTTTCCTCTGCTATGACCTAATTTCCGAAATCCTTGAGGCAATTTTCAGCCTGATAGTGGCAGATGCTGCACATTAGACAACCGTGTTTTGAAGTCAGGATATTTACCTGGATCATAGCATTTATGCTGTTCCCTAGTTGCCTGTGCAATATCCATCATCATGTTATTCAAGCACTCTTGGTATCACTGTGTTGGTATAAACAGGACTGATCACACTCATTACAGATTATAAGCCACCATCACACCTTTTTGCAGGATGTGACAAAACGTAAAGCAAGCAATAGTTCCTTCTCTAAGTCTCAAAATACAGTAGTTTAGCAGTACCAGGTTAGAATATAGCAAATCATCTCGCCAGAAAATGGCAGACCTCTAGTAATCATGAAATGGGGTATTTCCATTGAGTACAGCTCTTCTGAGGATCTTCTATAGATAGTGACAGAAGGAGAAAGCCTCATTAACTGTGACGTTATCTACAGCTCTCAGTCTTCCTCTGTCAGGCTGAGCTGGCGGATTGAGGTTTGGAGACAGCATCAACCCATAACTGAGTTGTGGCTAGAGGTGTAACTAACCTATGCCCAGGTGTGACAAGGGTATGTCACACCTATGCTGGGTGCTGTGCTGGGTCCCTTTCCTCTCACTGGTTCACAAGGCAGGAAGGTGATTGTGGCCTTAACCAAAATCACGTGAGAGGGGCTGCCTTTGCCTCAAACTACGCAGAACATGTACGATCCCTGGTTCTCTGGAGAGCTTTCTCAGGCTCTCAGATGCTGAAGTACCTTTTAAGCTGATGACACACCTACTGAGCAGTGGACCAGAGACAACAGCTTAGGCAACACCTGGAATGAGAGGGCAAGCAGGACAGAAAAGTAGCTCTGCTCCAAAATGAAGACACGAGTCCCACTACACCAACTTTGTGTCCCCACTTTGATACACCACCAGCAACCATATGTGAGAAGCTTAATGCTGAGACAGAGGATGGTGAGAAGGCTCATCAGCCTTTCATCTCTCCCCCTCCCAAGCACTATCCCTGCTGCTTACGCCTCCCAACCCCAGGGACCAAAGCGCCTATTAGACTCATCATCCTCCCTCTGTGGATGTTCCCCCTGAGAGGTTCATTAGGCCTTGCTGCCTGACAGCAGGCAGCCAGAGAACCAGGTGGCCACCTTCTTTTGTGATGCCAGTGTTATTTCCAAGGGGTTAGACTTCTGGGAAGAGGCTTTTAAATTCCCTGTTTTCCAGACGCAGGGAGGGCTCCATAAAACCCTCCCTGCACAGATGGATTGAAGAAAGGCATTACACTTGGTACATTCTCTGCAGGAGTTCATTACCAGAGGGAAAAGAGAAGTGTGAATCCCTTGGTGTCTCTGTCAACAAGCTTAGAAAAGCAGTTTCTGCCCCTCCCATCCCAGGATCACAAGCACTTCACTTGCATGACTCCAATCCACTCCAAAGCCATCACGTAACAGTGTGACAGTGCTGGAGATGGGGAGATGAGGCTGATGCCCATTCGACCTTGAAAGAGGAAGAGAAAAAATGAAGCTGGAAGGACTAGCCTAAACTTTATTGCTGCTACTCCTCCTGCTTCCAACTCGCTTTGTATCTCTCAATGCAATATTATCTTTCTTTTCAAACTTCAAATCTATTTTATAACTGTAGTTAGACTTTATTGAGCTGCTTGGATTTTTGCACACAGAATATAAAGGAAGGAAAATTTCTGGCAGAAAAAAATATCAATATTTTAGGAAGAAATCTGAAGGGAAGGACTTCAACAGACACTTCAAGATGCAACTTAAAATAGTGAACCTACCCCCACTCAGTCCTACTTTTTCCTGCTTACACACAGATGTTAAGATTTGTTGCTGCAGGCACTTCCTCATGTGTCTGCTTCCACGTGTTACAAGGGAGATATCTTTCTTACGTATGGAAAAATTACCTTTCCACCCTGTATTGAAGGAGGCTTCAAGAGCTCAGGGATTGCTCTCTGCACCTTCCTCTTTGCTACCAGTATGTTTAATTTGGCTTGTGTTGGGTGTGTGCTCTTCCTTTCCAGACCATGAAGAGAGACTGGGAATGGGTAAGGTTGCTGACATTCAAGGGGGGCTTCTCTTTGATGAATTTAAACCTCACAATAATAATAAAAAAAAAGATTATGTAGTAGATTTTTTCTAATGTGCCATTTTCCATAGAAACTTTATTTATAGAGCAGCCATTTAAGAGAAGTGTGGGAGTCACAGCAGCATTTCAATTGCATGTCAGGAAGAGCACTGGCCCTGTAGTTGAGATAAGTGACAAGAAGAGAAGAGCTGGATGTTAGGCTGAGAAACAAGATGACCTCGGGCAAGTCATTATACTTCCCTCTGCCTCACTTTCCCATTCTGTTATGCTGAGATTTTAAACAATTACCTGGCCTGACAAGTGCAATCAGTATGTAAAGAGCCCTGAAGTGGACATGCACTCAGCTGATCCTCACACGACCGTGAGCACTGCTGGGAACAGGCAAGAGGGAAGTAGGAAGATTCAGCAGCAGCCTGTCTTCCACTGCAGACACTGGATATACTTGGGAATTGCACAGACTGTGTACTTAGATACATAGCTTGCTTATGCTCCCATTGGATCAGGACTAACGTGATGACATGGAACAGCTAACTGCAGACAGGTGAAAGAGCCAGAAATATCCCAGTGCCAAAATCAGGACAGCAGAAATAGAGAATCATTGGAACCACCATTTAAATTAGAAAAAAATGAAGTTCAGAGGCATATAGCCTGGAAAAAAGCCAGACTGAGAATCCAGTGCCCTTTTGGATGGGTTGGGTGCGAGGCCACACCATATTGGGCAGCCATGCTGTGCTGGCTGATATTAATATGGGAGATTAGAAGTGCCCTTCAGCTTCTGCTATATGTTCATCTGGGCAACACGAACAGAGGACGAGTACAAACACCAACAGTGCAGCACTCACGCACATGCACAGTTCTGCAGCACATACAGCAAATATGACACATCAGCCAGGGATTCTAGGGAGTTTTGGGGACAAGTGCAGGCAGGAGATCGAGAGCTTATAGAAAAAAGCACTGTACGTGCGCACAGAGAAGACATGCATACTCCAGAGAATCCTTCCTGCCCCCACTGGAAAACGTGCTATTGACATTACTTATTCTCTTTGGAGCAGTCACCAGCTTCCTTTGAAGCCCAATGGGACCACAAGGGAATGTGGGCTGGTTGGTGGCAGCTGTTTGTCCCCCGGGGGCGCAAAAGGTCCTAGAGTCATAGAATTACAGAATATACTGAGTTGGGAGGGACCTATCAGGATCATTGAAATCCAGCTCCTGGGCCTGGACAGGACACCCCAAGAGTCACACCATGTGCCTGAGAGCATTGTCCAAGCACTTCTTGAACTCTGTCAGGAGTGGTGCTATGACGACTTTCCTGGAGAGCCTGTTCCAATGCCCATTCACCTTCTGGGTGAAAAACCTTTCCCTGATATCCAACCTAAACATCCCCCGACTCAGCTGCATGCCATTTTGAGTACTGTTACTAGCCATGAGAGTGAAGAGATCACACCTGTCTCTCCTCTTCCCCTCACCATAGAGGAAATTGTAACTGCAATGAGGTCTCCCCTCAGTCTCCTCTTCTCCAGGCTGAACAAAGAAAGTGACCTCAGCCGCTCCTCACACGGCTTCCCCTCAAGGCCCTTCACCATCCTTGTGGCCTCCTTTGGAAACTCTAATAGCTTAATGTCTTTCTTATATTGTGGCACCCAAAACTGCACACAATATTCAAGGTGAGGCCGCCCCAGCGCAGAGCAGAGTGGGACAATCCCCTCCCTTGCCTGGCTGTGATGCTGTGCCTGATGCCCCCCAGGACACGCTTGGCCCTCCTGGCTCCAGGGCACTGCTGACTCAGGTTCAACTTTCCATCGACCAGGACCCCCAGGTCCCTTTCCACAGTGCTGCTCTCCAGCCTCGCATTCCCCAGTCCATACACAGAACCAGGGCTGCCCCATCCCAGGTGCAGACCTTGGCATTCGTCCTTGTTAAACTTCATATGGTTGGTGATTGCCCATCTCTAATTTGTCTAGGCCTTGTCCAGGTGAGTTGTGAAGATCAGGAAGCAAGACATCAGGGATACAAGCACATAATGGCATGATTTGGCTGTAGCCTGTCTAGATGACATACCACGGACTTGGGAATGGGTATGCTATAGACAACTTGGGAGCAGGAATTTTAGAGGCATGAGCTATAGGGCAGAACCCCAGGGAAAGGTTCTTTATAGCTATACTGGATAGATTACTTGAAGAGAAACATGCTCTGAATTCAAAGGAAACAGATAATATTGATAACTCGAGGCCTATGCATGCAGAAATCAGTATAAAGTAAGTTTGTTTCATTATTTTCCTGCAGAAATAAATTTGCAGGCACTTCTGGTTGCTGAAAGAGACTTAAAAATGCATGGATAAGATGAGGTACAACAGAAGTGTGTCTATGATTGGAAAGACTGTGCAATCAACGTATAATTAACCTGTGAAACTTGTTGCCAGAGGATATTATAGAGGAAAACCGATTAGCAAGATTCAGAAAAGGATTAGACCTTGCGAGAATAGCATCTGCAGCTAGGCTTGCTAAAATAAAAACCATATGGGTTATTAGCCTTCCCACTGCAGGGTATAAAATGATGGCAAGTTGGGGTCAGAAAGCAATGTCTCCCTATTATTTAGCATTGTAAAACGGGCCACACCAGGGGGCTGTTACAAGCCTATCTAAAGCATCCAGCACTGGCAGTGGTTAGGATAGAATACTGGACTGGATGGGCCATTAGTTTGATACAGACAAGCAATTTCTTATACCATTCTGCCCTCATTTCCTGGGAGGATTCCACTCCCCAAACTGATATGCGCTCCAAGCGATTGAAATTCAAGTGTAAACATGTTATTGCTTGAACAATTTGTGGGCATACAAAGGTACAGACTAGCAGTTAGACCCCAAATCGAGATGCCTTGTGGTCTAAGAGATTTTTCTATTATAGCTTTGTGATTACCACCTACAGACTTCGTGGCTGTCATTCAGCTGGTCTGCATCAGTACAGGTGCAACCAGAATCCATCTTGCACAGGCTCTGTGTGAAAGCAGCAGAGAAACCTCCTTATTGTAGGAGCCTGTACCTTTGCAGCTGCATAGTTCATCCAAACCATCCCGTGAGATGCAGCAAAATGAGGAGAGCAATCAGGATGGAGCAGAAGCACAGAATAGCATTTCCTTTTTCCTGCTGTTGCTGAGGTGTTCTCTTTCCATGTCTCACTGTGGGTAGCTGTGGCACTCTTCCCCTGGTACCTTGCTTCATAACAGGTTGGGCAAAGAGTGTCTCTCTGTCCTACTGACTCAGACAGGAGAGAAAAAGGTGAGAAGTGGCAGATGTGGTGAGGCAAGAGCAGGAGGTATGTGGAGGCTGTAGTGTAGGTGTCAGGAGGTGAGGCAAAGACCAGGATTATGAACATGTGGCACAAGGGTGAGAAGCAGAGGGGGAGGTTGCTGGGGGTGGGGTGTGCAGTGAAGGAAGCAGAAGGAGTTGCTACAGACACAGAGGTGCAGGTGGGTGACTGCATGATCACCCACAAGGTCACACAGCGCAGCAGCAAAGGCTTAAATCCCTAGGGTACAGATGGACCGGCAGGCAAACACAAGCAGAAGGGGAAGCTCCAGTGGGAAAGATGTAAAACACTGTTTATTCACTCCACTTCCTACTCAGAGCCACAGCCAAAAGCAAAGCAAAATGTCAGTGATGACAGAGGTGAAAATGTATGATATATAGGAGTGAACAGTGCACCAGTGATGCTAAGAAAGTGCATTGGTACAGGCACCTGCTTAGAAGTGGGTGGCACTGCTGCTCCACCACTTGGAATTTGGGCAGCATGGGGTGAGTGCTTCACATCTAGCAGGACTGCAAGAGGCAGATGGGACATGAATCTCCTCGGGCCCTCTCTCCTTCCACAGAACAAACCATTTCAGAATTGAAATGGCATTTAAGACCATCAGACTAGGAACAAAGACAATTTTTGGTGATGCACTGTTCATACCATCCTAGACATATGTCAGTATGCATGCAAATTTTAATGGGATAGGCTCTGCCTTTCAGATGAACTGGTAACTACTGAATTTCACTTTCTAATTCTACTCCCAGTCAGTTCAAATACTTTTGTGAAGAGTTTAGAGCCCTTTAAGTCTTGTCTCCTCTAACGCTGGCCATAGCATTTTATAGCAGAGACCGTATTTTTTGGACATGTCTAGTACAACAGGGACTGGACCCTTGTAGAGATCATTCAGTTTCCTGAAAAACACAGTTAAATGTTTTCCACCTGCACCACCATCTCAGTCCTTGGCTCGAAGGTCAAATGTCCACTCTGCATCAGATAGCCTGATCTTCAGAGACTGCATTTACTCTTATAAAGGTCAAACCAGTAGCACAGCTATTTCCCCTCAGAATATTCTGTGATCCTGTGTTACCTCTGCAAATCCAGAAGTCATCTCTCTCTCTCTCTTCTGAACTCTGGCCTATCAGGCTTGGCAGTTGTCTCATGACTTATGGGGATCAGCCCCTGAAAGGTTCCTCTCGTTGCTGAAAAGGTCGGGTGCACATAAACTCACACACAAACGCATGTCCATAGAAACACACGCGGATGCCAGGATTCACAGATGCACACACAGCTTCCTAGCTCTGCACTGCTGTTTTCAGCAAGGACCACTCAAAGCGTTTAGCCCGACACGCTGTGATGATGATGTAAACGGAAAAAGAAAAGCCCTTCACCTGTGAAACTAATTAATAGTCAACAAACTTGCTTCAAGGTAGGAGAGCTGGCACTGGAGGAGAGAGGCTGTCCCGGGGAGGCAGGAGCCCGGCACAGCTGCTAGGTGGCAGCAGCCATTCACCAGCGCAGGGCTAAGGCTCGCCCAGGTGGCTGCCGGCTTCAATTCCCGCAGAATTTGGTGCTCGTCAAAGCGAGCCACTCTTACAGCCCCCGCTACCAGCCAAAGCGCTCGAGGCTGCTGCTGTCGCTGCACATGATGGGAGCATACATAAACATGAAAAGAAAGCCATCCTGGCTTTTAAGGCACACCGCAATTGGGGCTGCAGCTTTTTAAGGGGATGTAGCTGAACAGACACCTTGTGATGATGCTGATGGAATCACACCTTATCAGTAGTTAGAGAGGCTGTGTCCTCCTCCACAGCTATTTCAGGCCCCTTTATCACCCCCTATCAAGGCGAATACTTATCTTCCAAGGGCTTTTCAAACACCACCAAATTAGTCTCCCCAAACCCATAAGCAAGGGGAGCCAGAGCCTTGTGTTCTGTGTAGTAAACGAGACTGAAACTCTGTGAAGAGCTCCAATTTAAAAGCAACCTTCACCACAGCACGTGGGAAGTGCTGCAGCAGATTTAGGGGCACTTTTAAGGATGCCAGTTGAATATTATAACCTCGTTATTCATACAATTAATACTGCAACTGCTACTGAATTCCATGTGTTATTTATAGAAGCATTATATTCCAGTTATTTTCTGCAGCTCTTGTCTCTTTGACATGCAATAGATTTTCTTGTGGAGGCTGTAGGCCTGCATCACTGAGGATCCATGGTAAAGGCAGACTTTCAGCAGAATTTGGTTAAATATTCTGGGCCATTTAAAAATGAGGTGCTGTTGAACACAGCTTGAAAACTGAAGGACAGAGATTCAAACTACCCCACGTCAGAAAGTCTCCACAATATCCATTTGCTTGCTGCAAGCTACAATAGCCATCAGTTATGGTCAAGTCTTGACCCTTTCTGCTTTTTGCTGTCATGAAAAGCAGGGAAGCAGTAAAGAATATTGACATCAAAATCAGGTAATCAGGTGTCAGGGTTAAGATCACTCACAACTGACTGGAGGTGTATCAATTCCCTCTCAGTGAAACTGGTTTGGGCAGATATTACGTTGATTTGGCTTAGTTCATGTTTGGGAAGTTTTCTTTGCAACTATAACAAGAAAAGGAGTGTTTTTTCAGGAAGAAATACCACTCTTTTTTTCTCTGCAGATAGGGAGAAAGCACTCTTGGTCTCCGCAGGGAATTCAGCAAGATCAGTATGAAGGTGGTGTAAGTGTTGTTTGTGTCTACTCCTCTTAACAAGAATGGTCATAGTTACTCTGGGCTTCTACATCTTCAAATAACCATACAAAGCAAAAACAGGAAGGTTAGGTGCTGCCCTTCCCTGGTCCAGGAGCAGGAAATGTTCCCAGAGATGTTCCCTTGAGCCCTTTGATGTAGGGAGAAAACTGGACCAAAACCATGCCTTCTGTTGCTAAAGAAAACCAGAGCAAAGACTGAAATCAAGCTCTGGGCCCTTCCTACCCACAGTAGTTAACAGCTGACTCCTTCTCCCCGAGTTCTGCACCATCCAACTACCACCTTCAAAACCCAACTTCCCAAAGGGAGGGATAACCTGACACCTAAGGAGTGTGGATGGAAGTTGGTCTGTGCCATGTGGCCTGACCCCTGGCTCTCTTCTGTTTAGCAGGATAGGACACAAAGACTCCTCTCCTGAGTGTTTGCTTTAATCACTACACAAGTGGAGAGTGCCCCTGCCACTTCAAAGGCCCTTGCAGAGAAAGGGCCTTTAAAGAAAAGACATTTTACTTCAGGAAAGTGTAACACTACAATGGGGGAAAACACTTGCCAAGCTGTAAGACAGGAGTGAGTTTTAAGACCCTCTCATCCTTGTTGTTAGCCAAGGCAGATCTCTCCGTGCACTCTTGTGGATGAATGACATTTTGGGCTTCTTAACTTCCCCTCATGCAACACACAGTAAAAACTGTATGGGGCTTCAGGCTTATATGCAGGATCAGGGAAGGGCAGAACATTCATTCACAGATATTTGACTTTTGCAGAGGAAATTCCCTTGCAAAAAGCCATCAGTTTGCTCCTTTGCAGAGGTGGAAATCACTCCCTGTCCCCACGCTCATATTGTGAGGTGCTGTTCCTTGAGGACTGGCTGCATGTCGATTCTGACTCACTGCCTCCACGGAAACTGCTCGCTTTGTTTTACTCTACTCACTGTCCTTCTACTACAGGATAAACTTAATATTCATTTAATGTGCCTGATCCTTTGTGCATCTGTTCCAGGCAAACAAAGCTCTTCCGCTCCCCACCTCCCCCCAAACTTCTCTCAAAACCAACACGCTGAAGTTTGCTGCCAATTCAAACATAGGTGCCAGGTCAATGAGTTATGGAAATGGCTAACACTGCAACGTGAAAGAGTATTCCTCCACTTAACTCCTCCCTAGTTAGCTAAATAGCACTCGATCCATGTAAATAGAGTTGCTGTCTGTTCCTAAGACCCACAGTTACTTCCTACTGAGCCTGCTGGTTAATTTTCTCCACCCAGTCTGGACTGTTTAATTTATAAATTACATTAAATAAAACTAAAATCCTGTTGGGGCTACTAATATATCATTCATTAAATATTATGTAAAACAGCAGAGATACATATTTTCCGTTAAGCCCAGACACGTTACTAACTCCCTGTAGAGATCATGTGTGATATCTCTGGATGCAGGCATGCTGCCTAGATTCCCCCTGAGGACAACTCATCCGTCCTCCCACCATCTGTCGGCATGCTGGGGTTCCTCCGTCACACCTAGGCAGCCAGCTCTGGGCTGTGCATTCTGCTCTGTGCCTCTGACACTCAATGTTAAATGGGCCTTGGTGCCCTCCCTGACACGCTGCAGAGGAGCTTGCACCCCCGGATCTCTAAGTTTCTGACTTCTTCACGCCACAGGCTTGACACAAAGTCCCCGGAGCGTCATTAAACCCGCACTCCGAACAGATTAGAGATGCATCCGCGTTTGTCCTTCCCTGTGTTCTCCTGAAGGGTAAGTTGAACGAAAAGCCAGAAACTTTGCAAAGTGCAGCGGAGCTCATCTCCATCTATTCCAAGTAACCTCTCCATCCAGTCAAACAACTCGGCTGCCGTAAAGGAACAAATGGAGCCATGCAGGAGCAACGAGGAGCAGAGAAATAAAAGCACCTAAACTTCGGGCAGGAAGTTTCTGTTGTTATTTCTGAAGTGTGTTTAGCATGGAGACATATTGTACATTTAGCATAAGTCCCCGGGACCCTAATGAGCTCCTAATGTACCCCATACTTCAAGGGTTTTCCAAAGAGACCAGTAACTTAGCAACAACAGCAAATCCTTGACAGACATAATCAGTATTTGTGCTGCAGCTTTAGGCTTCCCCTCTTCTCTCCCCCTAAGTGGAAGGTGGTTTTGGTTGGGATTTCTTCTCTGCTTTGTCATTGTTTTTATTCTTCTTAGGGGTTTCTTCAGTGTATTTCTCTTTTATCCTTTCTGTTCAGTAAAGCAAAAACCCACCACCAGCAATTTGCAGGGAGCAGAGTTCCTGGAGCCTGGAGCTACCAAGATTCTCCCATGAAGAATTCTGTTGCACTGGGGAGGTGCAGAGGTGGCTCCCTGGGGATGCCACAGGCAAGCCAGGGCTGGTGAAAGCAGTGATTTTCACATGATAGCAAACTAGACAGTCACCAGGGCCAGTGGTGGATCCTCAGGGACACCAGCTAGAAGGTGATGAGCAATGACAGTTTTTTGCTGCATTCATGGCTCTCAGCCAGGGGAAGCTGAATCACCAAACTCCAAAGACATTCGCTTAGAAGTACAAAGCAAATATTGACAGCTAACTACTTCTTGAGGGCATATGAGGCAGTGGGCCCCAGAGGAATACGAGGTCCTTCTGAGGCAGGCTCTGCAGTCTTCCCAGTGGGCTGCCATTTGGTGCCAACCGTGCACAAAGATTTTGTCTTCCCTGCCCACATCTCCTGCCTACCTCCCCTGCCTTTTTACTAATTGCAGGCATAGCACTGGTTTTGCAAGGAGGCTGCTTTACCTCTCAAGCAAAGAACATGAACAACTGATTCACATTCACAAGAAATTTGTGGGCATCAGAACATTGGTGTATTAGGTGTTTAGGAGGACAACCCATTTTAGTAACACTGAGAAATCTCCAGAGTGCTAACCTGATGTGCAAAAGTGAAATGAGTTGTCCAGTATCACAGAAGGCCTGAGAGCAGGAGACAACCTATTTTGAAATAATTTCTATATATCCTATTAACATTAATAGCTACACTGTAAAAATACACAAGATGAACAACCAGACTTGAGCTAAAAATCACTGAACAGCTGTTCTGAACCTTGGCTAGTACAGTTGCAGCAACCAAAGGGACAAAACAACCAGTTCTGTAGGCCCAAGTTTAACCTGAATTTTACAGACACATCATATCAGTGTTTTTTTTCTCTCCAATGTTGAAAGAATGAAAGGTTGATACTGGAAAAAAAGCATTTAACAAGGACTTCTTCATTCAGTGGCCTTTGAAATGTTTAAGAATGGTCAACTCAGTCTAGGAAAGCCTGATATATAAAAAATGCAGCATCTCTTGCATTTATAGCAAGGGAAATGGACTAGGCTTATATATTCACCTTGTGAATTTTAGAGAAGTCAGAGGAATAAGCAAAATTTCAACCACTTAGAGCCAACCAATCTTATTTACAAAACATCAACAGACTGAGCATGGAAAATGAATGAAGAAATCTTTGCCAGGAGGAGGAAAATACTTTCTTTTAGGTGGCTGTCCAGGCAGTAAATTGGAAGAATATTTTGAGCTAACTCAGATGAAACACTCCTGACAAAAACCCAAAAATTCCTCTACATCCAAAGCATGCTCACCACGATGCACCCACCCAGAGGTCCACAACCACACAGGTCCCCAGCACACAGATCTGAAACTCAGCACAGCATAGACACACCAGCGGGCTGTGGCTCTCAGCTAATGGGGTCTCCTGCACTGTGCTGTACAAACTCACCCCAACACCGTGAAGTAACAAGACAAGTCCAAGGCAAGACACAAAAGGATTAAATCTGCTGTTCTAAGTCATTATTTCAATGACTCCAAACTGTCATCACAAACTCGTAGACAAAGAAGGGGCATGTAGAATCTCTTGACCCCTGTGAGAAACCTACTGGAACTGCAGGAAACAACCACAGTGATTTGTCCTTCCTTGGTTTTTATTCCACATATGGCAAGGTAAGGCAAGTCCCAGACCCACCCACGTTGTAACTCTGGCCTACAGCATCAGGCAGTTAGGTCTCTGTGAAGCATGAGAGAATCATTAACAGCGTCACTTTCTCTCACAGTCAACCTGGCTTAATCCAACCAGAAATGTCTGCAGGAAAAATCTGAAAATCCCATTAATGGGGATAATGATGCCTACCTCCAGTACAAAGTGCTTGGAGATTCATGGCATGGAAAATTCTGTTAGAGGCAGGTATTTATTAAATCCTTCTAGTTCCTTGTATCGAGGATCTATACTACAGCCCTACACTTGGACATAATTCCCACTACCGTTAGAGACTTACCTCCATAAACAAGTCTATGCCACATGGTTTAAAATCTGTGGCTGTCACGTCTATCCTGCACACCAGATGCAGATCTCCTCAACAGTCTGTGCCCGCACCTTAACGAGCAATGATCTTTTCTCTCCTGCCTTTCAAAATATGTCACCTCACATTACGGAATGAGACAAACAAGTCAAAGTTCTCAGGTGAAATCCAGGCCCCCTTGAAGTCAATGGCTACGTCTTTCCGATGTAAATAGGGACAGGATTTCATTTTCTGCCTGAAATTCTCTTTGATCTGAAAAAGCACGGTTTGGTTTGTTTTGTTTTGGTTTTTTTTTATGTCTGACTTTAAGAGTTGGAGAAGTCCTGAAGCTAAGTGATGAAACAGTGCTAAGAAGTTGTGGGGCTGTTGTCACCTGGGACAAGCTGCCCCAATTCTGGTAACCAGATAATCTGCTTATTTGAAATTTCTGGGGTCTCAATACAGTCTCTCGTGATATATCTCTTCCTCCTTGAATAAAGCTCAGTAAAACATTTGACCTTTTTCAGCCTTTAGAGTTTCATTGTGTTTTTAAAAAGGATACCAAAGCATGAAAAAACATCTGCTGAAGAAAGAATTCTCTCATTTGGATAACACACTCTCATTTAGTGTAAAGAAAACAGGCTCAGAGAAACCAACACCTATGATTTCCAATTCACAACAGAGTGCTGTAAAAATGGCTTCATCCCTAAATGTTCAGGGCATCTCCCAAGGAAGATACTAAACTAGAAAGGACCATCAGGGATCAGCTGGCAAACCATTATCTCATCTGGAAACTAAAGTTTCTTGTCCATTTTCTATCAAAAGTGACAATGAATTCAGAAGGTTTCTCCCTAGACCCTTCACAAAACCTGCTGTGCAGCTCAGCATAAATTTCAGTCACTAATCGGGGGGCACACAGGCCTATGATATTGAAAGGGAAGTTGAAATCACAACAGAAAAGCCGAGGAAGAGCCGGTGAGGGCAAGTGGGGGAGGCAGAATTGTTGGAGTAAGATGTGCCGCAGGGTGGGGGTCGAGGTGTGTTTAGCAGAGCCGTGTGTGCAGGGAACCTGCACTGTGCCTGCCTTTAGTCTGCAGTAGCTGTCGAGCTGTCTCTCACTTTTTACGAGCACTAGAATTCACTAAGCCCAGAGAGATAAAAGTGGTGAATTAAAAAGCAGTTCTCTTTGTTTGGTTTTAAGGCAGGATATAAAACACAGGTCTTGCTGGAACTTCATGCCTCTTGCTGCTTGGGAGGCAGCCACATTAGTCTCAGTGCCTTTCTGATATCTGCCATCAAACTAATTACCTGCCTAACGGGAACTGAAATAGATTTCCATTCTCTTGATGTGTAGGAAGACGAGGAAGCGTGTGCAGCATGGAGGAGGGCGTGGGGACTACATCAGATGGGAGAGTCCTAGAAAAGGGCCCTAAATGCAAAAACCTTTAGGAGCAGCATGAGAGGCCTGAACCCAAAATAGACACCTGATAATTGGTTTGGCAGCAATTAAAGACCCAAGAGTAAGATGTGAAGTTCAGCTTGAGTTCTCAAGTATCATGCTGCCTGAATCCAAGAATTTGTTCAAGGACCATCTTTAGCGTTAATCCTGTAGTTAGACACAAGACTGAAAAATTCCTTAGATGCTAATGCTCTTACAGTAGGATACTTCTGGAAACAGGAGTTATATCAATAAAGTGGATCATTATTGCAATTAATTTCACTGAAATACAATTGGAAGAGAATGTTATATCAAATCCCCATCTGCTCACCACAAACAGCTAAGCCAGTCCTAGAAAACCCTAAAAATAAATACCTGCTTATAGGCTGAAGCAGATTTTATTACAAAGAGCGTGAAGGGGAGGTGTGGAAAAAAAGAGAGTAGAACATACTCTTGAAATGCCATGAGCTTCTCTCTTCATCCCAGCTCGTTTGCCAAAGCATATTCTTGAGATGAGAAGGACTATTTTCTGTTTTGTTGCTTCACTATTAAGTGGAACAAGTGCCTTTGCTAACATTGGTTAATTAGAAATACGCTCTCCGTAGATGTATCTTTTTCTAGTCCCTCGCTTCTTAGCAAATAAAAAATCTATTTGGCTTCCTTGCACTGACCCATTAATTGAACTAATATGGGTTTTGTTGCTGTTCTTTGTTTTTAAATAAGCAATTTTGTACTTGCAAATTTTAATTTCCCACATGGCAAAACACTTCTGAATATTGCCAAATCCCAGGCACTACAGCAAGAAAAAGTATCTCTCTGCTTTCCCACACCCAATTAAAAAAAAAAAAAAGAAAAAAAGTTTTCATCAAGCATCCTGCTGACCGGCCCTTTGCTGTGACACTCTGTTGATTTCAGGTGAGGTTGATGTGCTATGCTGAGCCTGTCATTAATTCCGTTATTAAAGTTATAGAGACCTGAGATTAGGAACATGTTACCTGCATAAAGCCCAGCTCGTTTCTCTCTTTCTCTCTCTCTCCCCCTCGAAAATAGAGAAGAACTTTATTATTTGTACACAGGCTATTTTTACTAGGCTTGCAGAATTTTCCCCAACACTCACTGGAAGAATATTCCTTTGTTGATAGAGTATTAGGTGGGGGATTTTTGACTGTCTATTATTTGCACCATCATGGTGCAGAGGGAGAAATCTCTGAGACCTAAGTTGGCAATTTTTTTAACGACAGTTTTATGTGTTTATTACTCTTGTTTTTTTGCCAGGTTTGTTAGGCAGGGAGTAGGTAACAACTTCCAATCTTGTCCACTGGCATGTATACATGCATTAATGGGCCAGATGGAGCTGCAGTGATTTTAGCAGCTGAGGGTCTGGACTATTATGTTTATACAGGTCAGGGGAGAGAGGGAATAGACAACTAATTTAATATAACTTTAGAGCCACAATCTTCACTAAATTGGACATAGGATTCAAAGCGAAGAAGAAAGAGAAAATCTGGCTCCTTCTCTTGGCTCTGCCACTGATCTAGTTTGTAATTGTAAGCAATTCTATTTACCCCATCTGCAACATGATTGTAATGTTTCTCACAGCCTCTGTACAGAGATCTGAAATGGAGATCCATAAATTATTTTTCAAATTTATCTGAAATTTATTTTCCTAAAACTTCAGATATGCAAGCTTCCCCTTCCATATGCTTCTTTTTAATATTTGACAGTGTGCTTATTTTTTTCCTCAGGTAGGCTTGCTTGTAACAATTGACAGTTTTTAAGATCTTCTCTTTAAGGTATGTATTGCAATAATTTTGCCTACGCTGTGCATTATATTTCAAACGAAAGATTTAGATTTCCTTATTTTTCCCTTGAAATTTTACACACTTCTGAATAGAAATTTATTACTGTAGAATTTCACCAGCTATTTGCTAGAGTAACAGATGCAGAGAGCTGTATTAAAAGTGTATGGTTTGTGGCATCTTGCCAACCCTTTTGTGCTGAAGCACAAACTAATTTGAGGCTTATATGTAATTTGTTATCAAACTGTATCAATAAAATGTAGTTAGTTTCTATATCCATAGAATATAGTGATATGTCCAAACCAAAGCAAACCAACATTAACTATTTCTTTTGAAATTCCTAGAAATATTCTGTTTCTTTGTGTCTCCTGGATCACAGTTTCAACCCTGCTACTCAATACATATTGCCCAAGTCATCCACATTCACAGCTTTCCAAAATCTCTTACCTTTCTCTTATTGCTACTTTCAACAAATCAATATAACTTCATCCAAAACTTGTCCTTGCTTCTGTCCCCTGTCTCTGATCCTTCTAACACTGAAGGGGTAGAAGGAGAGGGAATGAGGGAGAGGGATGGCCCTTCCGTAATACGGATTGCAACCACTAAGCCTACGACAAATTTGAAGTAGCCTGAAATAATTTGTGCTCATTGCATGAAAAACTGATTATCTCGAAGATGATTTTCTGAATGTGTGTGTTGATTTAACTCAAAGACTGCTGTTTCCAAGAAGGGAAAGGTAATACAGCAGATGAGGTGACTTAACATCAAATACTAAAGGATTATGTAAGGAGCGTTATGGTCGATTCTGGCTGACCCCAACTCATTCCAGCCCTACTGAACTTCTTTAAGAATAATACAATTTTTAGCACTCAAAGATCCATCACAGCAAAAGCAAAATGCAGTTCATCAAAAAGCAGAAGACAATTTTCTTGATAAAAGGAACGGACTCCAGAATCTGTCAGAAAACAGACCTTTTTAAGTCCCCTTTATAAGACATGTGATTTCAGGTTAGACAGATACAGCTCAAGAATTACATGTATAAACGCCCAGAATTTTTGCCTGAAGAGGCCGTGACATCACTAGGAACAGAAGGAAGTCCTGAAACCCCGTAGGTTATCCAGATAATCATTACTAATACAAAGGACACTGTAAGACCAGGGACTGGTTTAATATGGGTATAATCAGCAGCTCTGTCTGTAAGAGGTTGATACATGAAATTTGAGACCAAACAAGTGCCAGAGACATCAGAAACAGAAGAGAAACAAAAGAGAAACACCTTAGAAGGTGGCCAGTCATTCCCACACAGTTTTTCAGCCTCCTGAACAGCAGTCTTCTGCCATAAAATGCTGTGCTAAGCTAGGGAAGCCAAATGCATTTTAATGGTATTAAATGTCAATAGCAAAACGACAGGGGAATACATATATGAAGAACAATGCCAAGTTACAGGGCCAGAATTTTGGAAGCAAAGGCCAGCAGCAGTACGGACAGCAACAGGAGCAAGACTTTACCTGTGTCTGTAATGAGCTCATTTTGCATTTATCTGCAAACCACCATATGCATTAGCCTATACACACTTTTGACTATAATGGCCATTATAATATCTCTTCATCTATGATGCATTGTTCAGATACTTTTCTCAAAAGCAACCTCATTAAGTTCATTTGTCTGAAATAGCCAGAATACTGAACAGCTGCAAGATCCCACACATTTGTCAAAGCTCATAGAAAAAAATGAATGTCTTAACGTTGTGTTATTTGAGAATTGATATGTTATTATACTGTCTTTAAGGCTTTATTATAATGCATGTGCTCAAGAAAGGAGAGTTAAAACTAAATAGTCATTCTTAATTTGGGGATTTCATTTAAGCTAAGCTGTAAAACACTAAGATGGGCAAATGCTGCCATTTCCTTCAGTGATCATTTAGGTGGTTGTAATTTATATACTTGTGTTTTTATGTGCATGAATGGTGGGTGACATGAGCTCTGTAGCAGGAAAACAAGAACAAATCTTGAGAAAGCTATAGGGTTCAAAATACAACAAAAAACCCCTAGTACCCTACTTTATATCTTATCCTCTTGATACTTTTTTGGCTGCCTCCTTTGACTCTGCATTGTGCAAACTGCATTCATTCTGTGTTCTTATCAGATGCCAGATACATTATATTGCCACTTATAACTGTTTCCTGACCAAGTTAAAACAACATATCAGCCCTAAATGGGGTTTCAGCAAAAAAATCTCATACGAAGAAGTTATTCTGACCTACAGAGGTGCCCTTGGAACAGCTAAACTTCTAGTCCTTGATACTATGTCACTCAGACCTACACCATGGAAAACTGAGGTGGGTTTTCTCATATTACTGTCAAACCGTGTGGCAGAAAGTATGAAGTGGAAAAGTCTTCCACAGATCTGATGGTCTTAATAACCATAGCATTTGCCATTCTCCTTGCATTTCTGCTAGTATAGTTTGGGAGAAACAGATTCAGTTCACACCTCCCTTCTGAATCTTCAATATTTATTTTGATTCTTTATGTTAATAAATAAATAAAATCCAGAGCCTTAGCTGCAGTATGAAACAGCACAATTCACTGCTGGGGCATAGAATTGATATACTAGATATTTCTCATTTATTAGCTTCATTCCTTTGCCTAGTCTCCTGCAGTAATGTTATTATTTCCCATGAGGGTCACATGAGATTTTTTTCCCTTGCTTGCTTTGTACGTGTCTTTCTCTGTGTGCTTATTTATTTAATAGGCATTTTCCCCCTTTATCTGCTACTTATTTAAAGCTTTCACTATACCCATTTGATCTGAATACACTGGCTATGTACGGCCTGTGCAACCAGGTCTGCTCTTAATGGTGTATTTACACCAGGTTTTCACACAATACCAAAGAGATCCATAACCAAAGTGATTTAGAAGATGATTTCAATGTTCCTTTCCCCAGAACTGCTCTCCCTTTCTCAACAAGTAGGAAATAGCACTGAAGGGAAAGGATTTGCTTGCAACTCTGCTGTAAAAGCACTTTTCTCTCCTTCAAAGCAATCTCCCCGAGGGGCAAAAATTAAACCAGGTTCTCAGAACAGGTACTTACTTTAAGAATAGGTCTTTCTGGCTCCAGTCAGAGACACGGCGCTAGTTCACAGACTGTCTTTACGATGTACAGCTCCCTCCCTCACTTGGTCTACCCAGGAAACACAGACACTCTCTGAGCAGCTGCAGCCCTTCTCTCTCCTGGCTCTGTCCTGGAGGGCCATGGGGGAAGCTGAGCATGGCCAAATTCCAGCCATCCCACCTCCTTTCTCTCACAGTGGGGGAGTGGCACACAGCTCCAGTGGCACAACTTGACCAAAACTTGGCATTGCATGTACTGTGATGCCACGAGCCCCTTCAAATATGGCACTGAGAAACAACTGCGGTGAGAGGAAATCGCTGGCAGATCTGGCCAAGTGCTGAGGGGCAGCTTTTCAAGGAGACCAAGTCAAGACTCCAGTGTTCTCTCTGTTAGCAAAACGTCATCACCATCTGCCCCATGCCACACCCCTGTCACGTGAGTGCAATGGAAAACGCCGACATTATTAAAAGCTTCATTTAGCTTTGTTTGACATAATGGCTGTGGGGAACAAACGAGTTTATAGTTTCTTACAGAAATTGAAGCATCCTCACGCAGTTTTGTAAACTGGCATATAAAAGTGGTGAAGGCCTCTAAGACTCCATCAACTCAACTACCACAGCAAAACATCTGCTTAGATAGCACTCTGCCTTATGTGGCTGAAGACTCAGGTTTTGACAAGACTTAAAGAAGTGCTGTCTGGAAAGCTTTTAAAGCAGAATCTTTGCTCCAACCATGTTGAAAAGGTCAAGTTCTTTTTCGTTACCTCCTTGCCCTTCAGAGGCACTCAGGTCTAAACCACAGAGATCTCCATTTTAAGTTTCTACTTGCCTCATTTAGTAACATCACAACTTTTGTCAACTCAGGAATTTTTTTTTGGTTTTCAATAATGAAGGAAGACTTAAATACAAAAACTAATCTCAGCCCTGAACGCAACGAAGATATTCTCAAGGGAGTCTTCTATCCCTTTTAATCTAGGAGAAGAAATGAAAATAGCAAGCATAGCAGCCTAACGGAATTTAACTGAAATAACCAGTCTAAATAACATTTTGCCCTCTTTCCTACTTCACAGAAAACAGTCAGTCAGTCAAAAATAACATTTTGTGTTTACAGACAATCCCAGCAAGATCTCCAAACTCACCCCCTCCTCCAACTGAGAGCCACTAGCCAAAGCTGACTCCTCTAGGAAGAGCAGGCAGTTGCTCATCCCATTGCAGTTGGAAACGGCAGCAAACCTGCCCATATGCAGCTGCTACCCACCCCCACAGTTGTCCTCAGCACATGGCAACCACGACTGGCTTCTTCTGGTTGCACTCTTCAGACTGTTGAAGAGTGACCACCAGCCAGGCACTGCCTCCCCAGCTCACAGGCTGGGAGGAAGAGAAGTGCTCAGATCATGGAAAATGCATGGGCACCCAGGTCCCACTTTGGTGCCTGATATCCATTAGCTCCACCCAGCGTATTTTCAGGTTGTAGGAATTCAGAGAGCCTGCTTTGGAGGAACCTTATCAGTAGCTGCCAATATAGTCTGAAAGGAAAATGAAGCTCACTTCTGAGAGTCACCTCCAGCAATTTTTTCCCACTCCAGGTTTGAATGAGCCATTTGCAGGAAAATCCAAGCAGTCCCCTGTGTCTCCTGCCACACATAGTTCTTTAACTGATGCTTCTACCAACAGGCTGTATTATAGGCTTTACATATTTGTGAGTCCTTTAGAAATAATAGAAAGGACAAGTTAAACCCATTTTGCAGGCCTGTAGGAAAAGATTTCCATCACTGCAATTTCTGTAACAAATTTTGTTTTCTGCAAGAACACTGCTGTTGAACACTATTTTTCAGTGTGGCCGGGGGCCTTCACTAATTACAAATCTGCTCTTTGGCTCTTCAAAGCTCTTCCTTTAAACCCCTCGGAAGAGATTATCAGCAATTCATGGAGAGAAGAAGAACCCCATATATCCCCACTATTTACTTAGCCCTTCACCAACCATTCACATATCAAACCTTGTACATGACGTGCCAGATAACAGAGGCAAGCCAGAAGGGAAGAGCACACATTGCAGTTGCTAGCATGTTGCTTCTATTTCCTTTATAGCCAAAAGCCTCATGAGGCAGCTGTATGGTGCATTACAGAGAGCTTTACACAAACAGTCTTTCTTGCAGAAGGGGTTTCTTTGAGCCTGCCTTAGAGTTCACATTGCAGACCAGATCAAAAGATGTTTTCCTCCATTTTAATAGAGAAATCCGAGACAGATTGTATCAGGAAAGAAAGAGTAAAAGAAAGACGGAGAGGTTACTTGGCAATTAGGCAATCTTGATTATTTCCTTCTTGTCTTGCTAAATCTTTCAGCTGGCTATTGGGTGGAAATGATTTTCTATTCTATTTGACACTAGCTTCACAGCTAATTTGGTTTCCATCTATCTACCTAATCCATTTTATCTATCAGTTCTAATTCAGTCCTATCCCTGCTTTTATTTGCACGCTTCCCATAAGCGTAAATAACAAGTATATTTTCTTCTTATTTGGAGGAAAAATAAGCTTGTTTTTCAGGTGAAAGGCACAAGAGCAAGAGCAAGGTGCTTTTACTTTACACTTTCACTCCCACAAGGGAGGTCACACAAGGATGCAGGTACCCTCTTTGACGGGGCAAGGATTTAATACCCTTTTCTTCATGCACCAGAGAACTCCAATATACAGATCCAAGTCACTGGGAATGCTGTGTCATCTGTGTCACTCTATCTGATCAAGCACATAATGCAGCTACACACAGAAGTGACACAGCCTCACAGAGAAGTTAGTAGCTCTTCCAGGAATCTGAACATCAGATCAAAGCCTTTGAAATGGGCCATGCATCCAAGGGACAGATGGAGAAGACAGTGGCAGATAATGGCGATGTGTCCCTCGATAGCCGTTTCCCTGAGCAGGTCTGCTGCCAAGTTCTCAACTGATGGGCGCTTCTTCAGTTGTGAGGGCTCACTTCCAGACAGGGAAACTCCAGTCCCCACGGTACACCTGTGACACAGCCAAGAATCACAGTGCAGGCAACTCAGGCACCTGGACAAGTATTTCTCATCATCACAGGAAAAGTATTCCTGTCAACACACCCACTGGACTTAGTACCTTTCTCCACAGAAGTCATGTTCATGCTCTCTTGCCCTATACTTTAAAAGAAGCATCAAGTCTCAGGGCAGAAGAGTTTCAAGTGCTGAGTCAAAACTCTGCTGTGACTAGCAGTGTGCTTTTCCGTGGCGTTGGAAACCCTGTGGCTCACAATGTGCATGATAGCCAGGATCGCAAGGCTCTTATTTCACATCTGCTATTGCTGCAGCACATCTGCCATTTACAACCAACTGTATATGAATCACTTCCTCCCTCTGGTGTAAGAAGCAACCTGAAGTCCTCAGCTTGAAAGGAGTAGAAGCACAAGGTATTACATTAAGCCTTTGATTCATAATTAAGTAAGCCTTGAGACTCATCTGGGAATTTTGCCAGACAACTTTACACACTAGAACAGGAACTTTGAGAAACTCATTTATGGTGTCACCCTGAAAACTAGAGGCATCTCCAGGATGCAGTCTTGCAGAGCAGGAGCTTTTCTTCTGTAGAATGACCTCTTACTTATAGTAGTAGCTAGCCATTGCTAGAGACACTTAGACAAATCAGATCACAGAAAAAGCAAGAAGATTAAATAATTCCATCTATTGCCATATTGGCTTCAGTGCATTCCTGAGAACCTGAAGAAGGGAAATGCTGTGGCAATTCTTGCCCCATCCATTGCTAATTTGTTTTTTGAGATGTCCTCCTTTCTTGTTCAGACCCTTAACTCCTTAAACACTCTCTCTGTTTTGCTGGGGCTGCTGCCTTCGTTAGAAAGATTTTCAGCTTTGATTAATTATTGAGCCTGTACTGCTGAGGGCTTTCTATTCTCCAGTTCTCATTACTGATGCCTTGCAGCTTGTGTGCTTCACTGGTCCCATTGCAGGATTTGATGGATGCACCCGTGTAGTTTTCCTGCCTGCAAAGCCAGTCTCGCCTTTTGCTGATTTTGTTTGGTGGGCAGGGAATTTCGCCCTTGGCTACAGTGAGCAGTAAAGCATAGGCACTGGGCAAAGTGTTATTGTTATTATTACGGTGGAAGCAGCATGAAATTCTTGCTTCTTTGCTTTCTGCATTTTCCCCCTTTAAATTTGTTTCAAAAATTCTCCCCAGCGGCCATTTTATTCTCAAAGTTGCTGCATCTTCTTACAGAAGATTCACCAATACATTGCTCTCTCATGGGAGACCAATATTCTTTCTGGTTGTTTGCTTTAATCTGGAATGAAAAGCTATGCATAGTGAAAATATGTTTTGTTTTGTTTATACTCCTTGTGCTTGGCTGCATAATCATGGCTAGCATTGACCGAAGCATTTTTCTTTATTTTGATGAAATAAAACTCTTATCTGTGATAACTCAGACTTAAGACAAATGTCTGATGCTCTGTAAAAGAGGTAGCCTGATGGGAGTACAGAGCCTGTGGGAGGTCCTGTGTCACAGCGTCCATGAGGACCTGGAGGAAGAATTTTTTTACAATGAGCGTAATAAAACACTGGAACTGGTTGCCCAGAGAGGTGGTGGATGCCTCATCCCTGGAAGCGTTCAAGGTCAGGTTGGCTGGGACTCTGAGCAGCCTGATCTAGTTGAAGATGTCTCTGCCTGTTGCAGGGGAGTTGAACTAGATGGTCTTTAAAAGACCCTGCCAACCCAAACTGTTCTGTGTAATCAGACATTTATGAGAATTTTTATTCTGTTCCAGCATTAATGTGCATCTTATGCCCTGATAGCTCTGCATTCAGGAACCATGAAGAAAGAATTGGTATTTAAGATCTGGTGTGTTTGAAGGCACACAGGGCCTGATACAGCCCTGGGATGGCCAGGATGCTGGGAAAGGGGCTGGGATAGCTTAAGACTTGGCTGGGACATCAGCCTGCAGATGGGGCTCAGAATCGGTGCTGGTGAGGGTACCCAGGGTCAGACATAGCCCAGTGATGACTGAGCAGAGCCATGGTGAGGGAGCTGGGCTGCAGCCAGGCTGGGGCATCAGCTGCAGGATGCAGGTCTGGATTAACAGTGTGCATGGCCAGGCACAGCTCTGCCTGAACCAGACAGGCACTCAGTGTGTGATCTAGGTCAGGCAGCAGCTTAACAGTAAAGGTTCCCTCTAAAAGCAACTCCCACAGCAAAGGAGACTTGTCCTGTAGAAGCCTCTGACACTGTTTTCTGAGGCACTCTGTCCAAGGCCACCAAAAGAAGCAGGGCCATCCTCGCCTGCACAGTCTCAAAGCTGGCTCTGAGCCCCAGCAGCCAGACCTCTGTGAGGAGGGATGCTATCAGCAGCCCCTTCAATCTCCTCCTGCCTCTACCCTTTGTTAGAAAGGTCCTGGAGAAACTGTCTGTGGCCAGCTTGAAAAACTCATACATCTTTCACTTTGCAGCAACAATGGGAACAAAAAAAGAACTAGATGAAAGAGTAAAATAAATAGCTTTGACACAGATAATCAGTTGGCTGTGCTTCACCATCACCTGAAGTTGTGTAACTGCATGGGCATGATCTTAGCAAATACAAAGGACTGAAGCCCAATTTAACTACCACTGGGGATCAAGTCACTACTCCAAGGGCAGGAAAACACACACAGACAAGCAGTGCCGGATGACTTCTTAAGCCACAGAAACTCATTAGCCCAAGCAGATGACACACGTGCAGTCAGAGGTAAGAGAGGGCACTCGCATCCCCTCACACAGACATGTAGGTATCCCACACGTACATGGACTCCTTTCTTTCCTTCCTACTTCCCAGTTCAAGTATTCCCCCACCATAATTACCTTGGCTGCTTTTAACCCATCCTGCACTCTGAAAACGATTTATCCGAAACATCTGTCTTGAACCTAATGTAAAGTCAGAGAGGGTGGTTAGGTTGTGTTTCGATTCCAAGGCAGAAAAGGAGTATTATTAAAGCATTGCAAATGCCAAAGATGGGGCTTAGATCCATCTGATACAGCACACCTCTAGTCTCCCTCCCAGCACTTGCTGTGACTATACACGAGAAGAACAAGAAAACAAAGCCAACAGTAAATCCACGATCATTTAATCAAGGGACTGAGCCCTTTGCAATATTTGCACCAGCACTATTTATTCCAACACTCCAGCACGCAGCACGCTCAGCAAAAGCCTCATGCAACACACACACTGCATAGCTGCAAACACCAGAGATGTGGGCTTGTGCTCTGCATGCTGTAAGCACAGCCTGATGCATGTGGAGAACCACAGCTGCCAGAAGGCGTGGGGACAAGGCTCAGGAAGCAGGTCCCACACGACAGAAAAATCCCTGTCAATCAAAGCAACAACCTTTGTTTCTTCATTTGTACCTTGCTGGGTTCAGAGCAAGGCTGACCACAAACCTGCACTTGACACTGCCCTTTGAACAGGCTCACAGGTCTGCACACAAATGCCTCCTCTCTGCTCAAGGAGTGATTGGAGCCCTGAGGATTCCTAGCCAGAGTAAAAGGCTTGTAAATCCCCTGCCACCACCATTTCTGCACTAGAGCAGGATGACTGTGCCCTGCAACTGTGCACTGACAAGGCTCAGCATCTTTCTTTATTTTAAAGGCACATGGCAGCTTTCATCTGCTAGTCAATATTGGTGAGAAAGTCTTCTGCGAGCCAAAATAAGTAGCATAGCTTTTCAGACACAGCAGCATTCTGATGGCATATTAAAAACCTATGTGAATCATAAATCCCATTTCTTTAGGAACTGAGGCCCATCAGGGCACAAGGCTGAGGGGAAAATGAGCTATTCTACATGAAGCTAGGAGATGATGATGATCTATGTAGGCAAGACACAGACATTCTGTTGTGAATCTTTTGTGACGGTTGCTACTTCTTAAACAAAGAAATTAAAATAATGGCTTAGGCTTCCCTGTCACACACCAGAGACAAAATGCTGCTACTATTAATAATGGTGCAAACAAATTTTTTGCAAGCTCTGCATACAACTGCCTTACCCTGAATGAAGAATAAAAATGAACAACAAATTTCTTACACACAGGATAATCACATTGCTGAAGCAAACCTTGCCTCTCCTAAGACTGTGGGCAAGCAAAAGGCTGGAGTGTGTGCATGTGTGAGCAACAGAGTGAGTATGACAGAGACTGAGTTGCTGTGTGCTGAGCAGCAGGACAGAAGAATAGTTGGTCTCATCCTCGGGAAAGCAAGCTACAGAAGCTTGAGGGAGTCAGACTGCTGGCATACAGGAGCAGGAACATTAATCCCAGAGTGTAGGCAGTGATGGACGGCAGGTGAGCAGATGGGGAGGCAGGTTTGGAGTGCAAAGACGGCGGCTTGGAACAAACCCTGTTTAAGCTCTGGGCAAACACAGCTCGGCAGAATAGGGGCAGCAGTACCCAGGGAATCAGTCTGCAATAGCTTACCCAGCTCACTTTCAAGGTAGCAAGTATGCCAGCATTCCTGCACGCCAACAATCTTACCTTCTTGGTCCTGAAGCTTTGTCTTCTGCACTTCTCAAAACAAAAGGTTTCCAATTTTATGCATAAGCTAGGACATCTGACCAGCTCAGAA
Source organism: Melanocharis versteri (assembly GCA_013397845.1). Taxonomy (NCBI): domain Eukaryota; kingdom Metazoa; phylum Chordata; class Aves; order Passeriformes; family Melanocharitidae; genus Melanocharis; species Melanocharis versteri. Next base: position 497,838 of record VZTG01002421.1, read on the forward strand.
ACCTGGACTTCATCCAGTTTGAAGTCCACTGGGAGCAAGACAGCCCAACTCCGAAGGTGCCTCGATGCCAAGATTCTCAGGCTGAAGTCCTTCTCTTTATTTCCCTGAACACCATTCTCTCTCCCTCCTGCCTCACAGTTGGTTTGGAGAGAGTTATCTGCCCAGCTCCTGGACTCTGATCAGCAGCTGAGCTGGGGCCTAGCCTTTACCATCTGTCCAGGTGGCCCCTTTGCAGCAAGATACTGTCCCACGTGTCCTATATGCATCCATCAGATTCAGGCCTTTGCCAGCTTGGCTCTGGGAATGAATCACTGCACTCTCCTTATTTGAAAGATAAGCTTGTGCCAACCACTCCATGATCCTCTAGACATGTGCTCTCCCTGGGTACCTGGTACTTTCACAGTCGCCACAGCATTTGCTGAGCCCTGCACTTGTCTGCGTGAGACCCACAGAACTCTACCCATCCTGGCTTCTGCTGCAGGGTATTTTAGAGTAAAACACAAGAACAATACATTCTCCAGACCACAACCTGTATTTTTAATTCCTTGTCCTGGAATCCTCCACAGTGACATTTCAGGGGACCAACAAAAGATGAAAAAAGGCCTCTGCTTTTATGCCACTTACAAATTAAGAAAATCTCACCATTTTTAACCTGGCAAAAACATACCACAGCTGGACTGGGGAAGCCCTTCTCTTTGAAAGAACCGTGCAGGCCAGTCCCCTACCTCATTGTATCTCAGGAAAAGAAAGAAAAAATGGAAAAAACATCCTTTTTTCCTTGGCAAGGCTCTAGATGGGGACAACTTGCTGCATATTTTCCGTGAGGAGAAAGATAAAAATCTCAGCTATTTAAGTCTGCGTGCATTTGTCTTCCACACAAAGCTGATAGCACTTTAGCATACATGCCGCGTACAACTGTATCCGCAATTAATGAATACTTGCATCATAAGTACATTCAATAGGAAAAAGGGATCCTCTTCTCCACTTTTAGAGACTGGGGGAGGGGGAGCCTGAGGGGGCGGTGGTGTTGAGGGAGGGTGCAGGGAAGAAATCATGCAGTGTGCAACATTAACCAGTTTGCTTGAGGCTACCAGAACACTCGAGCAGTGCAGGGAAGGCTTTAATTTGTGCAGTCCTGGTGCCCTCACCCGACACCAGCCATGGTCCCTGCTGAGCACAAGTGGCCGGGAGGCTGCCAAAGCTCACTGAGCACCCTGGCCAGGGGGCAGGGCTGGATGCTTCCTTGGCTTTGTCAGTGAGAGGCAGTGCCCCAGCACACAGACACCCTAACCTGAAACAGCACAGCAGCGTGGAGAGGGAATCCAGCGGCTCTCAGGGCTCCTCTGGCTGCACCTTTCCTCTCCGTGCCCATCTCCTGCCTGCCTCGCGTGCAGTTTGCTCATTCACTCGCTCACGCTCGCTCCTTCCTTTCCTCCCTCCCTGCAGCAGTGTCAGGGAGACAAGTGAAGGTTACTGTTTGGCATGTTTGTTTTTGCATTATTTATCTTGTAGAGGACAGAGTCAGACATCTAGAGGACAGTCTTAGGTCACATGTGAATCCTTCCAAATGGGACTCAATAGCACAACCAGCCAAGTAGAAAACAGACTTGGACAGCCTCATGGAGGGAGGCAGCATTTGGAAAGGGATGTTGTGCATCTTTCTGGCCAAGGTACCTGGCAATACCACAGGTCTGCCTGTGACTCCACCTTCCTCATTTCTTCTCCTTCTTTTCCAAACACTCCTTGAAGTGGGTACAATCTTTTCCTTTTTTTTTTTTTTCCTCCAGAGCTAAGAGGTGTTTCAATATTGTATGTGCTTCATATAAATAGGGCTGCAGGGAACTGGGATCTCCCCTCCACCCCAGTTCCCTTCAATAGTTCCTGAGAGAGCAGCTGCTCGCAGGGTGGTCACACACATCTCAGAGTAGCCACAGGAATCTCCTGGGCAAAGTTCTCTTGCCTGTTCCCTCTGAGGCCATCCACTGGAAAGGCTGCTGCTGGAGTACCCCACATCAGTGCTCCCGTGGGTGCCCCTCAGTACCGTCAACTGAGGGAGCCTGGCACTCACAGATTAAGAATCCTCTGCTCACACAGCCTCCAACTCTGTTTCTCTCTGACTCCTCCAGTATTTAATAACAAATAGCTATGCCATACTTCAACAGAACAGAGATTTTATGCTACTTATTTTCCCTATATTTTCAAGCACATCTAAGTCTCCCTCAATTTCTTATTGAAAATGAAATGGGGACAGTTCTGCTTATACAGCTGGAGATAGTGATCACCAGTATACAGAGACTGACTTATCAAGCAGATTCTTAATGCCATAAAATCAATGGGTTTAGAAATTCTATTATCTTGCCTCTGATAGAACGCACCAACTAAAGAAACTTCTTGCCCTTTTTCTTTTTTTTAAAGCATACTTAAATATAGCATTACTGCTGTCCAAAAACAAGCTTTGCCCATGGTCCTCTAGCGAAATATTACACCAGAGCAAAGGAACAGACAGGCTGCATGGTGAAAGAGAAAGGGCACTTTCTTTCTGGGTTTTTCCAGCTGTTCTGTGACAGTGATCTGAGGCTGCTGGATCTCCAGATTTGATAGCAATAGTCAATCCATACTATGTAGGGTGCAGGACCCTAAGGAAATTACTTTTGCAAGAACAAAATGCAACAAAATCAAACATATGGCAAGTGCAAACCAGAAAAAAGCTGCCTGAAAGCAGGACACTAGTACATCCAGGTAAGTGAAGCAGGTTTAGTATGCACGTTCATAGGTCCAAACATCCAAACAAATAAAGAGAACATAGAAAGGAAGGTCTTTGTGTAAAACAGAGAAAAGAGAGGTCAGGACAGTGGCAAATGATGGGAAATGACTGATTCTCTAGTAAAAATCAAGCAGGACATAAGAAGTAAGCCAGATAAGACATAAGGAGGGAATCAGATGGGACACAAAGTAAACCTCTGCAGCAGCTGGATGGGATGTTAAGGACGAATCAGACATGAAATAAAATGATACTTGGGTGAGGGCCATTCAATGGGACACAAAGGACTTGATTTTTCCTTATATTCAGCCTCCAACTATTGACTATTGTGCTAGGTCCCTTAAACTCCACAAAGTGTTGTAAACAGATCTTAATTGAAAATTAAGTCTCTTCCTTCAGTCATTTCCTTACATCCCCCTTCCTACTTCCTCCACCTATCAAAAAAAAAACCAAAAAACCAAAAAAACAACAAACCGAAAAAAACCAAACCAACCATCAGAAAAGGTAGGTGGTAGCTTGGCAGTTGGATATACAAATGTGCAAATCTGAAAATTATTTTTTTCTAGTTTGGCAACATAAGGAAGAAAAAGACCTGAAGAAATCTTTTCCACTCAGTGTGATTCAGTATTGTCATTTGCAGCCTGGTGTTGCCGAGTCCCACCCATCTCCAAGGCTGAGTGAGATGTGGTGAAGGCAAGGCGCAGGGTAAGCGCTATCATCCTCCCTATCACCTCCATGTCCAGAAAAAATGGACTCCAGATAAGTTAATGCTCCGCTCTGGGTCGTATCAGTGGAGAGCCATCATGCATGCTCTGAAGGAGTGTGATTTAATCATGGAATAAATCCTAAAGGGAGAGGCGTTTTGACCCGATTAGCCTATCACGGTAGCACACTGCACTATAATTTTTTCTCAGACAATAAACAGCGATGCCTTATATTGGAAACACGGGCTACTTTCAGCTAACAAAGGAGGTATGCGGGTTTGAAGACTAGCATTTCATGGAACAGCCAAGCAATCAGCCGAGGAAGAAGACAGTAACAGACTGATCAAGATACATTTTCTGTAGCCTCACAATCAATACATATAGAGGCAGTTTCTGCAGACAGCTTGTGAAGTACCACTTGTATGTTATTTAGCTTTGATGTGTCTTGCTGCATCTACATTAAAAATGCTTTGTGATCATGAGACCCGATTTCCACTTCTCATCCATGCAAATGTTTATAAAAGAAAGCTGTCATTGCTGGATTGCACTACCTGATTTCATTCAGAGGAGAGGCAGTTTAGGTGGGAGTAGACTAAGACAGAAATCCATGCACAGCCAGAATAAAAACGAGACTGCCTCTTTAGACTTAGGTTTGTTCAACCAAACTGAACAAATCAAAATTTGGATCTGGAAACCTCAGAGGCTTTGTAGAAACTCAGGCCCATGTCCTCTGTGATTAAATCCACCCCCTACTCCTTCCTGGAGATATCTTCTGAGCTGAGATCTGAGGGAGAAGCCAGTCCCCTTGCATGAAAAACATACAAGTTAAAAAAGGTTCTTTGAAGAAGGGAATTTAAAGCAATGGACAACTTCTAAAGCAGAAGCAGTCAAACAGCAAGATCATTTGTTCCGGATATAATAACGCCTTGCCTTCCTCTCTGTTATCATCAAAAGCTTCTGTGTTTGTGGGAGAAATTCTCTCCCCCACCACAGGCTCAGTCCTTCCTGCCGTGAGGTCACAGCCCTGTCTCTGCGACACAGCTGTCTGTTGCTGGGGTAGTGTTTGTGCTTTCACAAAATCAGCACAGCAATGACTTCACAAGCAAGGTCATGGAGGAGCAGATGGGCTTGGGGAGAGGGAGGGAGACAGACCCCTTGTTTAAACACAAATAGCGGTGATAATTAATTAACCAAAGTAGCAGGGGAAATTATGAAAAACATGTGAAAGGTAAATGGATTTCTGTTTAGCTGTCTTTCCCAAGAGGCTAAATTTCTCAATTGCAGGAGGGAGATCTTTACAATGAGCTAACGAAACAAGGACATTTTCCTCTGGTTTCTTCAAGTGGACGCTCCTGGAAAAAAGTATGAACAGAGCCTACACTTTGCCATCCTTCTGTCTTGCCTTCTCATCACCACTTGTTGACCTCAACTAAAAGATCAATACTTTCTATCAGAGCCTTGAGTCCCTCTATCTTTTCAGCATACAAGTGCTGTGGTGAGAACAGACAATTATTTAGACAGGAAGTTTATTGTTCTGCAGTGGCTTAACAGCAAACACGCTCTGTTGATAAAGGAAACTCTTAAGCATTTATTCTTCTCTTGACTGCCAAAGCCAAAAACTTGTCTTTGGAGTTGACCAAGGTGGCCTTTTAGTTTCTTCAAACACATAAGGTTTGTATTATAAGGAATCTGCAGCCCAACTGTGCCCTTACTTCCACTTATGTTTTTAGCTTTTACCATAGCACTGCTGGTTCTGCTATATCTGCTGTACACCTTCATGTGGCTGGCAGAGTCATCAGATTTCATTCTAAAACATGAAAGAGCAGGTTACCCAGGTAAGATCAAGGAAATCGTCGCAATATGCAAGTGGATCCATGGAATACCTCTGAAGAACTTGGACCGTATTAAGTGCAAGAGTTCTTTCTTCATCATCCCTTCTCTGTACTGTATTTGTGTCAAACATACAGGTCAACATACATTCATTCATTTAAGATTTAAAGGGAAAGAGAGCATCTTGTATATATTCTCTTCTTTTTTTATTCCGTGAACACACAATTCTGCCTTTGACTTTTTCAGTGAGAGTGGAGATCCTTAAGAAAAAAGAATAAAAAATTTCTGTGCTTACAAGAGTAGGAAACCTTACCAGAAAATAAGATGTTTTTGTGGCTGGCAGTTCTTTCATGAAGTTTGGAAAAGCAAACAGCCAAGAAATACTATTCAGACACATCAAAATGAGCTCAAGGAAACTTCTACAAGAAAAGTAAAGGTCTTGGTCGGTTTTCTTCCACATAGTGGCCTCTGTCCATCCAGCAGATCTATGTTTTCTACTTTTGAGCTGTAAACTTCATACAGACATTGTCGCATCCAACGTAAGCACCCAGATTAACTGAATATTTGCTGAGATTGAAAAGTGCCACCGGAGATCATCTAGTCTGTCCCCTTTGGTCAGAGTGAGGTTAACTAGAATGAGTTGCTCATGGCCATGTCCATTTTTTAATATCCTCTCCAAGGATGAAGACTCCATAACTCTCTAAGCAGCCTGTTTCGGTGTTTGAGCACCCTTGCAGTAAAAAATGCATTTAAATTGAATTACATTTAAATGGGATTTCCTGTATGGCAATTTGTGCCCACTGCCTTTAGTACCTTCTCTGGCTGTCTCCAGTTTTCAATCCACTCTGCTGTCCACTTATCTAGTTCATACTTCATCAGTTCATTGGTGAGTGGCTTCACAATGACATCAGTTCCCTCAGTCCCTCAGTATTCATGCAAACATCCTGTCAGGTTTTGTGGATCTGTTTGCGTCCAGTTTGTTTCAAGATTCTGGTACTGCTCTACCAGGGGTAGGTTGTCATTGTGCCAATTTCCCCACTGCTCTCAGTGACAAAAGATTCCCAAGGTGAAACTTTCCTAGTAAAAATCAATGTGATAGTGGTATTAAGTACCTTGGTCATTTGCAAATCTTTTGACACCAGGTCTCTGCTCCATTCAGCGCTGGCTCCACATTTTCCTACAGGGTATTTTTAGAGAAATCGTGTGTGTCTTTAGGGTTAAATTAGCTGATGCTATTTTTTGAAGAGGAGCCCCACCTTGTGCGTATCATGGTGAGCCATGCTGGTTACGGCTGTCTTTTTTATCAACGTTTCTAATACATGGTCTGGGGGCAAGTTACTGCTGCCTCCTATCAGATAATTAGTCAGTAAATCATTCAACCTACTACAAGGTATATAGCAAGGACAATGTTTCCAAACCACATTATCATCAGACAGTTATATTGCACTTTATCGCAAAGGGTTCAGAAGATGTACACATATCCTGTAGAATACACCTGCTGCTAAAGTGCAGCCCTCTTTGGAGGGGGATGGCTGTGTTTTTTAAAGAGTCATGTTATGGAATAAGCTTATCACAGGAAATTGCGCAGAAGACTTTGGTATCTACTTGGCATTTTTAAAAGAGTTTAAGGAGAATAAATGGTCCAAGGTAGAATTTTGCAAGGAGACTGCAGCTAGAAAACAGTCCTTTCAGTTATAAGATAGTTATACCAGGTTCCAGTAACACGACTTTTTATAGGGGTTTGCACTTACAGTGCTAGAAAATACAGTGTAAAAGAACAGTTCTGCAATTTCGTCATGTTTCAAACTGAGTTTCACTACATCTTTTTGATACATTGCCATCCAAGCACAACCAAACGCCACCTCTAATTTAAGCCTGATAGGACAGCTCCCATGAAAGCCACCAAGAAGAACTAAGGCAGCTTCAGTCCTTTTGTGTTCTCAGAAGAGAGGTTGAGTTCCTTTTGTGTCCCTTTTGTGGCTAGTTTTGGTCATAAAAGGAGATGGAGTAAAATCATTGTGTGGCTCTGGTGCCCCACCCCGCTGGATTAAATTGTGCAGTACTGGGGCTGCAGCTAGTGATGGAGTGGGAACAATGCTAAGATCTAATTCTTGCAAACAGGCACCATCCATGACCAGATCTCACTTTTATGTAAGACGCATGCCCTCTAATGTCACATTCCTTTAAAATCATGGAAGCGTTTATGTTGGAAAAGACCTATAAGATCATTCAGTCCAACCATAAATCTAACACTACCAAATTCCACTAAACCATGTTCTAAGTACCCTATCTACACATCTTTTAAATACCTCACAGATATTTCACAGAGTATTCTGAGTTGGAAGGGAATTTTTTGAAGGGAAGACCTCCTAGGATGTGAAGGAGGTCTGTTTTACTGTTCTGCTACCAACCTTCTAAGGCTTGGTTCGGTTACACACATAGAAGTCATTTCATTTGCCTTACTGCATGGGAGGTATCTGCGCAAGGATGGCAAATATAACATCAGATCTATGGGAGACCTATTCCATTCTGAAGCAGGCAGGGCATCCTTGGGCACCTCAAAAGGTAGCAGATGATTTCTGGCGTGTCAAGATTAGTGTTTCAGTTCAGAGCATAAACGTGTTAATGAAGTGAATTACCAGGTCACCCCCACTCCCCAAGTCTGGGTTGTGGAGCTGTCTAGAAGGCCACAACTCAGATATTTTTTCTGTTGAAAATAAGACACATCATATGTACTCCACCTGCTAAAGGATATTAAATTCAAAACTAGATCTAGTTCAAAGCAACACCCACCCCACCCCCCCCCACCCTTGAAGTTTTTACATTCAGGTCCTTTGTCCTGATGTTTCAACTCTACAAGTCTACTCTCACAGGTCTACATCATTCCTAATGCAGACACAGGCAAATCAGTAGTCCAACTCCCTAAGTAGACTATCCTAACTGCAAACTGGGATAACTGTTTTGGTCTAACCATGGAATATTGTGTGGATAGGTAAATTCAAGAGTACGGGGTGCTCTGGCACTGCTGGAATCAAAGATGTGTGTGTGAAGAGAACAGAACTGGAAGAATCATCACGTAAAGAAATGCAGTCAAATCAGAGATTCAGATTTCCATTATGCCTGAACAGGTCCTTAACAAGGGCAAACATCAGTAGTGGCAGTCCCACTGCTGACATCAGCACCGGGACTGTGCTGCTCCCCATGCCCTCTCATGCTTCCAATAATCTTTAATTGAAAATGACATTCTTGATGTTAAAGAGAACAATATTGAATGGAGAAGAGGTGGTTTTTACCTTCTACTCACCAAAAATGATGTCTCTGTCACTGGCTTCCCTCCTCTGATCCTTGCCCACTTTCCCCCTGAGATACAGCTACACACATGCACACTTCCTCCTCTTTGAAGAAAACCTGCTCTTCCCTCAAGCTCTTTGCTAGCCTAAATTGAAGTTTTCCAAGCAGAATTAATACCACCTTCTTGTAGACCAGTCCCACTTCCCTTGGGCCACTATTATGAGGGAAAGACTGAATTAAGAATGACCAACTAAATATGACTGCCAGAGCTTCTTCAGCTAAAGAGAAGCCCTGTTTTTTTGTCATCATCTTATTGTGTGCCTTTGTCCTCTTCCCTCTCTTCCTCCCTGTCCCATGGTAAGTCCACTGAACCACATCTTGGAATATCTATATTTTAGTTTTCTGCTCATTACCTTTTATGCATAAAAAATGATGTTCAAGTACACTTCTAGGACAGTCTAGATCCATTTTTCTTTAAAAACTTACTATGAAATGGTAAATATATCGGGGTGGAATCAGATACTTCCTGGAATTAAAACGAGAGCTGCAGAATCAGGGTTTCACAGCTGGGTGTACAGTATAGTATATACAAACCTATTTAGAAACAGGCAATGGAAGAACACTTGCTCACTCCCACTGTACACACCCTACTGGCAGAGGGCAGAGGTGATAGCAACCACAGAAAAAAATGCTTTTAAGAGATCCAGTAGAAGCTCTTTGGGAAAACTACATGAAAATGGCACTCCAAAGACCTGAATTCCTTCTTCCATCAGAAAGTACATTGTGGAAAGGATAAAAGTCCTTTTGGAGGATGCCCCAGGAACAGATATTTCAGGTCTGTTGTGCTTAAATGTCACCTTTTTCTTCAAGAAGGAACACTTCTCAGAGATGCAATACAGTGGTTCCCATGTTTGGTGGAGTGTATGAGTTCAACTTCCCCTACAGCCTGTTTTTTCCCATTCAAAAAATCCTGGGGTGGCTTTTTGCAGGGGCTGGTGCCATGCAAAAGCAAAGGAAGCTGGTGTCAGCCAAGGCACCCCTGAAGTGAGATGAGTGATGCCAAGCAGTCTGCACTGTGCCCCTAGCCCTTGACTTCTCATTACCAAAACTACCAAAAGACAGTCAAACGTTTTCACACATAGGTGCTAAACTTCCCACAGCCTCCTCAAAACATGTTAACATCAAGTAGTGATGGACTTGTCACTGCTACACCCGAGGCAGCTGAAAAATTCCCTTATTACAGTTTCCTACAACCACACGCAGTCAGTGCCTGTGAGGCCAAGAGTAAAACTCCTCAAAATTGTTGGCAAAGCAAATAAACTGGCACTGAAGCTTGAGACTATGAAACAGCATTGCTATAAAGCCCTGACGTGCTCAAATCAGGAAGATACAAGACCTGGTCACAGTAGTATCTATATGCACAGTTTTTCTCTGCTGCTAAAAAAATGCAGGGAATAAAAACAAAAGAGAAAGGGAAGATACATTTAGATAATTAGCCTTTGAATCCTGTCTGTTTGTGTGGCTTTTACTGCTGTTATAGTTCTGTCTCTGTATAAGTAAAGATATTGGCTATTAAAGCTATAAAGTATTTTTCACTGCTGAGTACTCAGATTTTGTTGAGATCCAATACTAAACTATTATACACCTTCCTGTGAATCAAGTAGACTGTGATTCAGTTTCCTAAATATAGGCAGCTGATGCCATCTTAAGGACCATAGGGTATCCTGCTTGGGTGTCCTGAATAGCACAGGCCATGTATTATCTGTGCTGGCCTTCAGCAGCATCTCAGATACCCCAGTGTGTAAACCAGTAGTAGATACCTGCACACAGGTAACCCAGCCACCCATGTCCTGGCGCATTTGGTTCACAAGCTCCAGAATACAGTTTTTTCACCAATACCCTACACTAATCATTCATCTCCTAGGGAAAAGAGAGGAAAATAGTTACTGTTAAACTTGGTATATCCTGGGGATTTGGGCTTAGGGCTGGTCGAAAGAAGAAACTGGCATGGCCAGGTGGGTTCAAATTGCTCTGTGCGCAATTGTGTATTTTTTCACACCACAGTTTAAAATTCAGGTAACACACACTGCCTAAAAAGACAGAGTTCTTCAGCTGACACTGTACCCTCAAACAACCCAAAATCTCAAGTTACTGGAGTCCAAGGGTTACAGAAGAGCAAAATAGTAGGCTATGAAGAATTACAGAAAGGAAGCCTGCTTGGGCCACAAGGGGTGCAAAGGTCAGCTCCTCAGTATATGCCCTTTATTGTTGCTAAATCTGTTTTCTGTTCTTGGGGTATTCTTCTGCTTTTTTAATAAATAGCCTATAGACAGACAGTCCATGTGAAAACACAGTTTTCCTGGGAGTCTGGTGTTTTCAGTTGCTTGAGGGTATCTGTATGGATGCTTGCACAGCCACAACTGTCTGTGGAGGCAATGTTTGCAGGTACTGTGGTAGCTCTGTGCTCTTCTAAATTCACTATTTGTGGGCTTGTGAACGTTTGTGTGCAACTACATGTGCCCTGCTTTCACTGCTAGGACAGACACATGCATTTATACTGGGAAAAAATACCTCCCTCTTATCTACTAAAGTATTGCACAATGCAAATCCAGCAGCAGCAGCAGGATGCAGATTCCTCCTGCCTCTCCTCCTCGTCCGCTCTTTCCCTCCTGTCACTCAGATGATAATGATCTGTGTTGTGGGCATTTGCTGGAAAGCTTAAACGTAACCATTATTTTTTAGGTTGCTGGAATAGAGGTGGGCATCAAGGACTCCAATGAATACAAATAAGCTCAGATCCAAGAAAACTCCATCTTGTCTAATCTTCACTAAGCAGTAATCTGGGAGGCACCTTGCTTGCTCTCATTTTGTATGGAAGGAGAGCAAGCAGACCACAGTGTCAGCACTGCTGAAGTCTGGATTGATCTCACCTGATTGCATCCTGAGGTCTCCTAATTCTTCTCTACCTCAATAGCTATAATCTGTCCCAGGAAGTAATATTCACAATGAGACAACTCCTCCTACCCATTACTGAAGCAGCAGAGGCAAATTTTTTTTCTTCCTTATCAAGTCAACAAACGTATGTTCAAAATAGACACAAATCCAAGCTGCAAGGATGGGGATTCTGTTGGAAACTTCTCCAAATTTCAGCTGCAGAGGCTGCATTTGAACCCACTGATTAAGCTTGCTTATTTAAATACAGAAGTTTACAGCCTCTTTTTAAAACATATGGTCTGGAAGACATGAAATGGGATTTTAATTTTTTTTCTAACACACTTGGGTATTGATTGTGCAAACCTTGTATGTTCTCTCTCATCACACGATGACACCTTTAAATGATAGCACACAGTTCTTTTGCATCCCAAGTTTCTGCATCCCAAGTAAGGAACAAAAAATCCCACAAAAATGAAGTTAGTGTAATGGGAGAACCTATCAGGAACAGAAGAAAGATCTAGGCAATGAGGAATTTATTCTCTTCATGGTCCAGAAGTGTACAAATAAAGTGATTCTTGCCAAAAGTGAAAATGTGCAAACCCTTGAAATGGATACTTATTATAAAAAGCAGTACAAAACCTCTTTGGTCATATAGTGACAGGACAGCAAAGAAAAAATAAGTAGAAATCCTATACCATGGACATACAGTACAGACTGAACATAATCTGTGCACAGATTAAAAAGGTAAATGAAAACTTGGCTTAATTTTTTTTAATAGCAGTGGTGATATTAAGTGTAGGACTAGGCAGTGTAGCTAATGGGAATGAGAAAATGGAAGTAAACTCTGAGATAATACTGCACTCAAGGAGGTGGAAGAAAAGAACTTTCACCCCAGAATGTTTTAAGAACTGGTCGGATAAGCTGCAAGAATCTTGGTACATCTGTCAGTATAGAAGCGTATTATACAACAGCAGGATACCTGATTTAAAGTATACAAGAAAGGAAAAAAAAAAAAAAAGGTGATCTGGGCAACTAAAGATTTAGTTATATGATCTTGGCAGTATGCAATGCTTTGGAATACATGCAGAAGCAATTAAAGACATAAAGGCAAGCAGAAAATAATATAAAATGCATTATGGATTTTCCAAAAGACAAAAAAACCCTGACTGCCTTTTCAGATAGCTGATTTTTAAACAAAAGAAATACAATAAAGACTAATCTATCATCGTTTAAGTAAAACATTGGATACAGTGTCTGATTATTAGTTAAGATGTAGATGATGGCATTACTAAAGAATTTTTAGGCAAATAAGGAATTGATGAAAGAGCTGTCCACTGGTCAGGCTCAAAGAGGAATTTATTAATAGAGCTCCTTAAGGAGTGAGAACAATTTTATTTAATATTTTCATGATTGATCTTAACATAAGAGTCTGCTATTGAAGTGGACTGATGACATAGTTAGAAAACAGTGTCAATGGAGAAAGAGGAAGATGAATAAACAAAGATCTGCCTCACCTGGAGGACTGGTCAAACAGAAATGAGAAAAGCACAAAGTGCAATGACAGGCACTACAGCAAAAGTTTCTCACGCAAGTGGGGAGCTCGTTAGTTGGAAAGAACAGTGGAGCAGGCAGACTTGGGAGCAGTAACACCTCATGGGGTGACTCTGTGCAGTGACAAAGTAATGGAGATGTCACTGTAAAAAGCACCGGTAGAGATCTCATCTGAAAAAAGGCATAATTCTGGTTACCCACTCTGAAGAGATCTTGCTCTGGTTTTGGTTTGAACTGCTCTGCTTGTATAAACCCAGGCAAAGAAATTTCAAGTTAGAAGGTCGCTAAAAGAGCTGATTTTATTTTTCATTTTCTAAACTGTTCCCCGGATCATGATGAGATGTTGCTGTGTCTGCAAAAATACTTAATTATACAGAGACTAACTGATCTCTCTTTTTCTCCATTTGTGTGAAAGTTTGCAATGGCAAAAAAGTAATATGGAATCACAGCCTCCACTGGATCTGTACCAATTTACTCTGACCAGGAATTTGATCCTTCTGCTTTTTCTCTTGATGAGGAAATCTGATCCTTTTGCCTTTTCACCCATACAAGTAACTCAGGCCTTTCATTTAGCCTACCACCCCAACCCTTGTTGCTAAGGATGAAGAGATAAACGCTACAAAAGCAGCACTGGAACAGAAATCCTTGATAAACAAATTTTCTTGCATGAATAGAAGAACATGTAGTTCTCATAAAAATGGAAATTAGAGCCCAGCATGAGGAGACTGATTTTTTCATAATAATAATAATAATAATTTTAAAAAAACTCTCCAAGAGCATTCATTGAGGAGGAAGTTATATTTGCCAGCATTGTTACTGTTATTATTGTATTACCACTAATAACGACGATAAGGCTCTTGCTAAGGGACAGGACCTTCTATGTAACTAAGTAAACAGCCCAAAAAAGGGCTCTCCTTAAGGCATGTCTTCGAATAATAAAGACAATTGACAGATCTTCTTACAGACCACTGCAAGGTACCAGCTGATTGCTTCTCTCTAGTAACTGTGTAATTTGCTTTTCCCTTACCAGTTACACTGGTGCCATGGAATGACGAAGCTGGCATTTGCATGGGCAGACATTTTTTGGTCCAGCCCTACCTTCTCCCATAGCCTGTCTTCCTATCCCCATCTCCTCCATCAATTTATTTGTTCCTTCCTTCCCCCACCCCAGCACAATGCTTGCAGAAGGCACTGCTGTTAATTTAGCCAGGAAATGGTTTGATGGTGATAGGGAAATAAATTGATCAAACCTTTTGAACAGCAGCCATGGGAAGAAAGAAACACCCCCAGCCATTTCACAGTGACCTCTCCCCGTGCTTAAAGAAAACTCATAAGCTCTCAGCACGAATTAGCATGGCCTCATTATAAAAACAGAATTGGGGTCAGAAGAAACTAAGATGGGTAAAGGGAAAAAAAAAATCCCATCAAAAGCAACATCTAAGACAGAAATGCCCTAAGTGGGGAGGGCAAAAAAAGCAAAGCTTCAGAGGCAAGGAAGAGACTAGAGAAAGAAGAGAAGTAAACACTGCTTTCTTAAAAAAACCCCAAAAAACAAAAAGATGGAAAAAAGGCAAACCCCCCGCAAAGCTGCAAGAGTCTTTCTTGATGTCACCCTGGACACTCCTGAAAAAAAAAGACTTTATATATTTGCATCCTTCATGAATTGCCATTCCCAACCCATTTGCAGTGGTTGCTGCCAGGATGGCCAGGTCAAGCCATTGCTGTCTGATGGCCTGTGGAAAAGATGGCTGTTCTGAAGACTTTAGTTGCACATTCTGAATTCCAAGGGAAGAAAATGTGAGTGGCAACTGCACTGCTGGCATTCAGTGTGGAAAAGACCTGTCTCTTCTACCTGAGCTGTGTTTATTTCACAAGCCTATCATCAGTCCACACTGTAACACTGGTGACCCCCAACTATGCTGGAACTCCTCTGTAAGGACACAAAGCATCCCAGTGCTGGCATCAGTCACCAGCAACAAAACCAGCAGCTAACTACAAGAACGTATCTCACTATGCTGCCATGTCCACACACTCAGCTCCAAAAGGAGAGTACCAGAGGGTCCTGCCGTCAGTTCGCTCTCTAGCTTGCCGTGGAGAGAGGTCCACTCAGCTGAGGGTCCCAGCAAGGGGACCTGTGCAAGCACGGCTGCTGGCCTGACAGCTCTGCCTGCCTGGGCAGCTGGACAGCTGTGCTGCAGTAGCCTCTCTCCACAGGCCCTCTACTCACACTGGGCAGCTGCTTCTGCCTCCACTGCCTTGGAGGAAGGTATTTGGGAAAGGAGCTCCGTCTTACTCTCCACTCTCTCGGGAGTTTTACAACCCACCCTCAAAAAGGCAATGCCACTTTGGCATGAATAACTGTCCCACCCGTTCCCATGGCTGACACACCAGAGCCTTGGGCCACACCTGGGAGCAGACCATGGTGAATGTGTAGGCAGGAGGAGGAGGCACAATGTGCCTCGCTCAGGGTTGCAGGCAAGCACAAAGGCAGCATCACTGTCTCCTCTGTGGCAGCTTAAAAGACTAGCTCTAACTTATTCACAGAAAAAGGTAATAACAGTAGTCATTATAGTTTCTGCCACAAGAAAAAAGCCCAGAATCAGCCCCGCTCATTCAGTTTTATGAGAAAGAGACACAATGGATGGGCTCTGTCATTTTTTTCCCATCTCTGCAGACTTGTGAGCCCCTCTCCCAAAACTCTTGGCCATCCAGCCTTTTTTTCCTTCCAGACAGAGACAAGCAGTGGCTTGCTGCCATCCAGATAGCACAGCTCTATCCACACTGGGCTTTGTCGCACTGCCTTTGCCCTGACAGGTGGCAGCAGGGATAGAAAGAAGCCAGCAAGACAGAAAATGTTACAAACCAATTGAGTCAGCAGCCTAGAGGATCTGTCACTTCACTCTTTCTCCCCTCTTTTAAATTATTTTATTTTATTAATTCTGCTTTGGGTGGGGGCGGGGGGAAGGAGGGGATGATGGAAGATAGATGAAAGAAAAATACAGATTGGACCTTGAGTTTATTTACTCCGATACTATCCCTGATCATTCTGACCCTTAAATCACCCTGCTACACAGCAGCAGGACCTTCCAACATCAATATTAATGCTCCTTGCTCATGGCAGCAGCTAGTGGAGGTGGCATTTCATAATTCAGATGCAAAAAATTAAAAGGCAAATTTGAGAGAGGAGTAGAGCAGCTATATTTGCTCAGTCTGCTGAGTAAAAATCCCTCAGTCAATCCTACAGCTGTCTCCCATTAGCAAAGGATCAGAACTCAAGTGTGATTTGAGAATTACCTTCCATACTGAGCAAGAGTATGGGTTTGAAAACTAAAAGTCAGGCTAGTCAAATACCTGAAGCAGTGTCATCTAGTCTCAGCAGGGTCTAAATACAACAATGTCCATGGTTTTGGTGTTGGTTGCTATAGGATATGGCCAGCACAGAAGAAATTACTCTTATGGGGTACGGTGGAAGTGGCAAATCTACCTTGACAAAGGTGGCCTTAAAGACTGAAAAAATAAAAACCTACTCCCTTCCTCCAAATGCAGGATGCTTGCCTAAAAAAAGTGATTTCTTTAAAAAAAAATCTGCATTGTAATTTTTCTTTTCCACTCTCTCCATTCCTTTTAATATAAATCTCCTCTGTCCACCTAGAAGGACTAGAAACTTCCTTTGAAAAGAAAGTAACAGGAGGCTGGATTTTCATGTAATAGCATGTCACCAAGAGCTGTGCTTGAAGAAATATACCAACTATAACAACACTCTTGAAAAAAAAAGCCCTAAAACTGGCAACATTACTGGGTCTGTGAGTCACAGGGGCAGGACACATCAAGCACCAACTCCAGCAGGTATTTCTGCACCCCACAGAACCCCCCTCACTTGTTATTTGGAAGGGGATGTTACTTGCGTCCCAAAAGCAGAGTAGCTGCGTTAGCATGGCCCTTCTCAAGAGACCAGCTGGGCAGTCCTGCAGGGCCCTGGGTTAGGACAGGCCTGGGGTTGCCCAGGGGAGCATCAGCTGGGTTGCATGCGCAAGCGAAGGCAGAGCACCAGAGCTGTCTGCAGCTCCACATCGAGGGGGGCTGCCTGAGAGAGAGCGAGGGGGCAAGGGCGCTGTGGGAAGGTATGGTAATGCCTCACAGAGGAGGTTCTGTAAAACATCGCTTCACACGGAGTAATGTTTGGATACCTGAGTCTAATCATGGAGTTAACAGCCCTTATTTGCACAACCTCACAGACACACACAGTGGTGCACAGGATACAAATCAAACCTCTGTCTACTTACAAACAGCATCCAGGCTATTAGGACACAGCAAGCAGCAGACCAGCCAGGATCTTACAAAGTAAAACATTTCATCTTCCAGCTCTCTATACGGTACCAAGAGACATGTTTTGCACCAAAAGACTTCCTCCCTTTTCATCATTTTCCGTTTCTGCCCTTGCTGTCAGTGCACTGTGGCCCAAGAGAAGTGATTTTTAGTACTTGCTGATGCTTTGTTGTTTAATCAGATGGCCGCTGGAATCAAGGTTTGCTGGTTGAAGAGGCAGCTGAACAGGGACTTTCAGACAGCAGAAATGTCAGTCAGCCTCTTGGGAGACAATCCCTAATCCATCTAGAGCTCCTTCAGACACTCCTAATTATTGGTTTGTATTTTAGATGGCCAGGGGGAAATGGGGTGCCTTTAAAATAAATAAATAAGTGATAAAATAAATAAATAAGTGAAAGCATCAGAATGAGGTGAATGCATCTGTTAAGCTGCTGACAACCCACCTGAATTCCACCCAGCACTTAGCACACAGAAGAGCGAAGCAGGGCTAAATGCTTTTAAAATTTGGCACAGATGTGAGTGAGTGGATGCAGATACTAAGTAAGAAATTGCAGAGATCACTCCTCTTCCTTACCAGCCACATTTCCAGAAAGCACACAGTGCTCCTGACTTAATGGAATACACATTTCTTCCAACACTCAGTCATCCCCAGCTGTTTCAGTGCACCTCTGCCTGGCCTCAGAGAATTACTGTTATCTCAGTCCCTCCTGAGCCTCTTCTCTGCTGCCACATCTGTTGCAATGGTTGTGCAAAATGGGAAAAATCCTCACTAAAAACCAAACACACACCTGGAAGTCTTCCAGGTCTGTCTTACAACAATGTGAAATTAAGGTGAAATACAAGTCAGTCTAACCGGAAGGATTTCTCACTAAAACTTATGAGCTGAAATTTCAGTTGTGTTGCAAGTGAAGAATGTAATAATCGACATTCCTGGAGCTAAACTCACTACTTTGGTTTCTACAGTAGCAGAAACCTATGCTGGAATCTTATTTGCCCAGGCCAGTAAGTAAGAAGTGACAGTAGTCATGCAATCTGTGGCAATTTTCCTGTTAAATCAAGTCTGAGCGTAGATCTCTAGATACTTACAATCTATATTAAAGAAACCCTACTGCTCTAATAATTAAGCTAATCATACTATCTTCGACACAAAGTTGACAGACCCCTTGAATGCTGCTTTCTAGCCATGGCTAATTTTACAAATGCAAGGAGTTTGCTTTTACAAAAGCAAGTGAAAAGAAGGCTGGAAAAAATTTTCAGAGTGGCTCTGTGAGACAGACAGGCATTATGACTCCTGTGCTACAAATGCAAACCGAGGCAAGGGGATTTCCCGATTTGCCAAGGGAATGTACAAAATCTCTGTGGCTGCACTAACCTTGCCTTAGCCACTGGAATGGATGTCCCCGCGTCTCGGCATTGTATCAGTGTTGTGACACTGGACCTGTTGTCTTCTTAATGAAACACAGAGGCAGAAGCCCCTACTTCCTCAGTTGTGACAGAGCCCTGGCTACTTTCTCAAAGATTGGCGTTGTAAGATGGGTCTCGTGACCTAGTTCTAACTCACTGCATTATACATTTACCTCTTTGCTTTCTTTGACCCCATTCCCCTTCCCCGCTTGTGGGTAGATGTATTTTCAAAGTGACCTTTCTTGCTGCTGCTCGCTAACAAAGAAGAGCAGTGAAGAATACCACTTCAGATGGGAGACAGGGCTGCCAGAAGCACCATCCGAAATGGTACCCACCTGAAAGCATGGACGGGGGGGACTTAATTAAGATGTGAATTCAGCCTTTTAGCTCTAACCAATGGGTATCAGGGATATCTTTTTCAATGCAACAAAACTCCATGCCTACTTTTACATAGTGCTACCCTCTGCAAAATAGCAGTCACAGGAAGAACTGGGTTCAATTGTGGTCCATGCAAAGAATCACCCATGAACAGTCAGGCTTTTGAAAAGCTTTGAGGGACGATGGCCAGTGAGTTCATCTCTTTACAACCCAGTGGCTCAAAGAGACATCTTTGCCTTCAGTCAGCACTCAGATGTACCGCAAGGCTTCCCTTTGTGAAACAGAATAGACGTCTCCAACGACAGCGAGCATTGTCCATGCAGGCATAAAGCAATATTTGGACATGCTGAATGGCTTCCTAAGATGAGAAAAAGTGCTGAAGAAACACTAAATTATGACAGATGGGAGCCCTAGAAATGCAACTACCCCCAAACTGGAAAATGAAAAGCCGGCACAAAGGGCAGGCATAACAATAGAATTTAGGCATAACGGAATACACGCCATTTAATGTGGAGAGCACTGAAGCTTCGATACATAAGTCAAAATCCTAGCCATTAAATAGCCTCATTTAAAAAGTTTTAAAGCAATTAAAATAAATTAGAAACTTCACAGGAGGACAAAATCACTGAAAAGGATAAGAAGCATTTTATGCCAGGCACTGCTTCTGACAGTGTTGTGCCCATGAGGCCAGATTTTTATTTGAGAAGAGCTCGGGGGCAGATTTTCAAGGGCTCTGCACCAATAATTAGGGACAGATTTTTCCAAACTGCTCAGCTTCCATTATCCAAACAAAGGCCAGATATACCAAAGTGCTCAGGGCCCAGCAATTTCTACTGTGACAGTTATAGTCACAACATGGCCAGATTTTTCAGAAACGTGACCATTTATTTCCCTGTCTGCTGAAGGAGGAAGCGGCCTATTTAAAGGCCATCTTCTAGGTTTTGTTCACTGGCATGTTGGAAGTAGATGATTTTTCAGACCCAGTAACAGTGAGAGGGCCCCAACTTTGCCAAGTCTGAGACAGCATGGTCTTGAAAGACAAGTGGAATAAACCCTGCTGCTTTTACTCTATTTTCCCTAATTCCTGCTCAAGAGACATCTATCATCACCCTCCATACTAAGCACTTCAGAGCTGACTGCAGAAGCAAACTTGTGAAATTATAATGCTGCCTCCAGCCATTTTGCAGAGCTAGATACATCATTTGTGGCACACTAGAATAGGAGCCTTTCTAAGAAGGGGAAAAATCCCTTAGCAAGGCTGCTGACAAGCGAAGAAGGCACAACAGGACTTTTTCAGCTTTTAAGCTGGTAATAGCTCAATGTGGAAGTGAAACAAACTGAGGTGACCCTACAGCCAGGCCACAGACCACCAGGCTTGAAAACTGCAAGGAGTTTGTTTCCTCTCAGATCATCCTGAAATGGATGTTGCAATTCTTCCTAGTGCCAGAGTCATCTGGATCAGGGCTGCTGCATATACAGGAGGTGGTGCACAGGAGCAGTACTTAACAAAACCAAACTCGGTAGCTCAGCGATACTTGCCCACAAACTGTGGGCTTTTGGAGAGAAACGTTCTATAAAATCATGTGGGATTCTTTCCCTCTAAAGTAATGACTGTTCTTTCCAGAAGCAAACATTGGTGAACTTCTCCAGTGCCTTACATCTGTCTCTGCACTCTCAGGCACTTGTAAAGCAGAACAAACCAATGCTGTCAGAACACTGCACCTGCTTATAGTTAGCACTGTACCTGCCCAAGGGCATGAGTTGGTGACCAGTGCCTCCAAACAGACCACTCCACAGCAATGATGCTCCGCTAAAAGACCAAAAGCGAGGTTCTAGCTCTAAGGAAGTTCAGGACGCCTTTCAAACAGTGCGAGTACCCAACAGTCTGTTACCAAGCTCTTGAACCCTCAATGGATTTGCAATGGGTGCAATGAGGTGTCTCAATCTAGTTCCAACCAGGATTAAGCAGCAGCTGCAACACACCACAGAGCACACGGAACAGGAGACTTTCAATTAGACTTGAGGTCCTATGTACCCAAATCAGAATAATGAGACAGGCACATCTAAGTTACTTAAATACCCTCTGATAGTTTATATTTTCCTTTGCATCTGTCTTCTAAGACTCATTTAAAACAACCAGAAAGAATGGTATGGGGAGCAAAAAGTGCTCTGTTTATTTCCTGATACTTATACCTTCCCTATCCATTTTTACCAATGGGAAATTAAAACCCACTTCCAGTAGAGCACCATTAAAGAATCCCACAGTTACAGTCAGACAGGGCAAATTGGGTAACTCAGGTCATGGGGGGACAAGAACAGTGCTCCTAGTTCACCAGTGACTCTGTGTAGGCTTGATGTCTTTGCTATCTAATCAGATATTTGATAACCTCTAACAGCTGGATTTGAGAGCAACTCATTCAGTGCCTTATGGAGAGAAATACTGGGCACTGAAGAAATTGCTGTCAAAAAAATTCTCAGAAAAGACAAGCTGAGGCTTTAAATTTTCATTTGTAGAACTGGCTCCAGTTATTTTGTCTTGAATAACTTCAAGTGGGGCAGTAAAGAGGAACATGCTCCTTTGCTGGTCATTGTTATACAAAATCTGAGAAGATATCCCTGCCTGAAATTAAGTGTTAGAAATTGTATACTATGGAGTATACTACAACACAGTAAAGTACACCAGAGAGAAGCACCGTGGCACATTCCTGTTGGACCCAGTTTGTCCAAAAAAAAAAAAATAGAAAAGGAAAAACTTTAAAAAAATGAAAAAAAGGAAATAAATTCATTTGTGTTGTCCATGCTTGAAAGGAAATCTTTTCTGCTGCATTGCCACCTTCACCCATTGTAACTGCACCAGAAATCCCTAATTTCCTTCGCTGCAGAGCAGCAAGCAGGTGCCTAGCAGGATGTGTATTAAACCACACCGTCCCTCCTTTATGCTGCCTGTTCCCTGTGGGGGCAAGATAATTACATCCACCCTAAGAAAACATCAATATTTTATTTTTAATGAGCTGGGCAGACCCAATTATCTCAGTAGGCTGTTAATAAGTGAAATTGTGAAGTACGGCTGCACCTTTGATGGAAACAGAGTCATCTCTGAAATGGGAATTTCTGACACGCAGAGTATTAAATAAGATGCCAGACTGCTGGAAGTTAGTCAGAGAAAAAAGGTATAAGAAAGAAAATTTGCCTTAGTAGCAACTCTCAGTATTAAAAGATAATAAGTCAAAACACAAAGAATCATCATATCAGCTTAAAAATCACAACTCCTGAAAAAATAATGTATAGTGTTTTTCAGTGCCATAGTGCCATTCTCATTATTGATGTTTTGTGTTTCATATCACCAAGTTTTTTCTCCCCCCAAATAGTGATAAGAAATGTGCCTTTTTTTTTTTTTTTT